>SJYC01077269.1:0-25138 GCA_006408675.1 Madoqua kirkii | reverse complement strand
TAAACTGAAGAAAGTAGGGAAAACCACTGTATCATTGAGGTATGACCTAAATTGAATCCTTTACAATTATACAGTGGAAGTGACAAATAGATTCAAGAGATTAGACCTGATAGAGTGCCTGAAGAATTATGGATGGAGGTTCGTGACACTGTAAAGGAGATATTGATCAAGACCATCATCAAGAAAAAGAATTGCAAAAAGGCAAAATGATTAACTGAGAAGACCTTACAAATAGCTGTGAAGCGGGGTGAAGGCAAAGGAGAAAAGGAAAAATATAAGCATCGGAATGCAGAGTTCCAAAGAATAGCAAGGAGAGATAAGAAAGCCTTCCTCACCAATCAGTTGAAAGAAATAGAGGAAAACAATAGAATGGGAAACACTGGAGATCTCTTTAAGAAAATAAGAGATACCAAGGGAAACTGTCAGACAAAGATGGGTACAATAAATGACAGAAATTGTATGGACCTAACAAAAGCAGAAGAGATCAGAAGAGGTGGCAAGAATACATAGAACTAAACAAGAGATCTTCATGACCCAGATAAATCATGATGGTGTGATCACTCACCTAGAGCCACACATCCTGGAATGTGAAGTCAAGGGGGCCTTAGGAAGTGTCACTATGAACAAAGCCAGTGAAGGTGAAGAAATTCCAGTTGAGCTATTTCAAATCCTAAAAGATGATGCTGTGAATGCACTGAACTCAATATGCCAGCAAATTTTGAAAACTCAGCAGTGGCCACAGGACTGAAAAAGCTCAGTTTTCATTCCAATCCCAAAGAAAACAATGTCAAAGAATGCTCAAACTACCGCACAACTGCACTCATTTCAGACACTAGCAAAGTAAAACTCAAAATTCTCCAATCCAGACTTCAACAGAACATGGACTGTGAACTTCCAGATGTTCAAGCTGGTTTTAGAAAATGCAGAGGAACCAGAGATCAAATTGCCAACATCTGTTGGATCATCGAAAAAGCAAGAGAGTTACAGAAAAAAACATCCACTTCTGCTTTATTGATTATGCCAGAGCCTTTGACTATGTCAATCACAACAAACTTTGGAAAATTCTTAAAGAAATGAGAATATCAGACCACCTGATCTGTATCCTGAGAAATCCATACGCAGATCATGAAGCAACAGTTAAACCTGGACATGGAACAACATACTGGTTCCAAATAGGAAAAGGAGTACATCAAGGTTGTATATTGTCACCCTGCTTATTTAACATTTATGCAAAGTACATCATCAGAAACACTGTGCTGGAGGAAGCACAAGCTGGAATCAAGATTTCCAGGAGAAATAACAATAACCTCAGATATGCAGATGACACCACCCTTATGAGAGAAAGTGAAGAATAAATAAAGAGTGTCTTGATGAAAGTGAAAGAGGAGAGTCCAAATGTTGGCTTAAAACTCAACATTCAGAAAACTAAGATTGTGGCATCTGGTCTCATCACTTCATGGCAAATAGATTCAGAAAAAATGGAAATATACTTTATTTTCTTAGGCTCCAAAAATCACTGAAGATGGTGAGTGCAGCCATGAAAACAAAAGACACTTGCTCCTTGGAAGAAAAGTTATGACCAACTTAGATAGCATATTCAAAAGCAGAGACATTACTTTGCTGACAACGGTCTGTCTAGTCAAGGCTATGGTTTTTCCAGTAGTCATGTATGGATGTGACAGTTGGACCATAAAGAAAGCCAATCACTGAAGAACTGATGCTTTTGAACTGTGGTGTTGGAGAAGACTCTTGAGAGTCCCTTGGACTGCAAAGAGATTCAACCAGTCCATCCTAAGGGAAATCAATCCTGAATATTCATTGGAAGGACTAATGGTGATGCTGAAATACCAATACTTTGGCCACCTGATGTGAAGAACTGACCCATTGGAAAAGACCCTGATGCTGAGAAAGATTGAAGGCAGGAGGAAAAAGGCACAATAGAGCATGAGATGGTTGGATTATATCACTGACTCAATGAACATGAGTTTGAGTGCACTCTGGGGGTTGGTGATGAATAGCAAAGCCTGGCATGCTGCAGTCCATTTGGTCACAAAAGAGTTGGGCATGACTGAGCAACTGAACTGAACTGGTATAAAGAGAATCCCTGATTTTTTTTTAAATCTCCTGGATAATATTGACAATTCTTAGGCCTAACACTTTCACATTTTGCCTTTTTGAAGCATCTTCAATTTTTTTTCAGTTTCACCCTTCTTTTGGACACATGTGAAAAGACTATAAAACCTTCTCTAAGCAAAGCATTTAATGTTTTCATTATTAATAAATCTAATCTTTAGCTTGTAAAGTCAGCATGTATTGGCTCGTTTCACAAGTTGGACTCTTTGCAAGATGATAGGATTACAAAGATGAGCAAACTTTCAAATTTCAAGGATTTCTCAATCAAGTGAAAAGGCTAGCCAAAGGGCTCCACAACTAAAATATAGAGAAGACTACACAGCAGGCATAGAAAAGGGCATATTGAATGAATATGGGAATCAAGGAAGCATTTCTCAAAGTGGTGATATTTTACTTGTCTATTGAAAATGGAGTAGGGACTAGCCAGAGAGAAGGAAATGGAGACCCACTCCACTATTCTTGATTTTTTTTAATAGAATTTTTCCATGCCCTCCTTTGACTTGCATGGCTCAGTAGTACTCTAATCTCATTCTTAAATCTTTCCTTCTTTCTGTATCAGGGAATATCATGAAGGGGTATGGGAAGATGTGACATAATATGTTACAGTGTTGAATTAAAGACAGTAGGCTTTGTAATGTCACCTCAAGTTGGGAAGAGCGTCAAAATTATGCCATTACAGAGAGGATATAAATATCATAAAGCAGGCAAGAGGAAATCAACTGGTCAGGATTAAATTCTACAGCTAAATTTGCCTAATTCTTAAAAAGACATAGCACGATAAGAAAAGAAAGAAGAATGTTGTCACCTGGAATTCACCTCTCTTCCTGTCCTGTTAACACACAGATTTTATTGCTTTCTACAAACCAGCTTTGAAAATATTTGAAAGAAGGAATGGCTATGCCATTAAAAATTATCTCAAAATTAGAAAGAGGGAAAAGAACATTACACTGTGCCCTACTGATGTCAAACTGGATCACTGTTTATTTATTTATTTATTTTTACTTTACAATACTGTATTGGTTTTGCCATACATTGACATGAATCCACCATGGGTGTATATGAGCTCCCAATCCTGAACCCTCATCCCACCTCCCACCCCGTATAATCTCCCTGGATTATCCCCGTGCACCAGCCCCAAGTATCCTGTATCCTGCATCGAACATAAACTGGTGCTTCGTTTCTTACATGATAGTATACATGTTTCAATGTCATTCTCCCAAATCATCCCACTCTTTTCATGTGTTTGTTAGCCATCCGTATGTCTTTTTTGGAGAAATGTCTACTTAGTTCTTTGGCCCATTTTTTGATTGGGTCATTTATTTTTCTGGAGTTGAGCTGCATATAAGTTGCTTGTATATTTTTGACATTAGTTGTTTGTCAGTTGCTAATTTGCTATTGTTTTCTCCCATTCAGAAGGCTGTCTTATCACCTTGCTTACAGTTTCCTTTGTTGTGCAGAAGCTTTTAATTTTAATTAGATCCCATTTGTTTATTTTCACTTTTATTTCCAGTATTCTGGGAAGTGGATCATAGAGGATCCTGCTGTGATTTATGTCGGAGTGTTTTGCCTATGTTCTCCTCTAGGAGTTTTATAGTTTCTGGTCTTATGTTTTAGATCTTCAATCCGTTTTGGGCTTATTTTAATGTGTGGTGTTAGAAAGTGATTTAGTTTCATTCTTTTGCAAGTAGTTGACTAGTTTTCCCAGAAGCTTGGCCTCCCCCATGTTGACTCTTTCTCCCTCTCCCTCCCTCTCTTTTTCAGGCTGGTCCCTTAAAACACAGAGGCTCTCCATGTCTACTTATTTGCCCGGGATTCTAAGAACCATGCGAGAGGAAGCTCAAGGTGGGGCACCCTCTGCTATTCAAGCAGGCATCTGTGGCCTAACATCGATGGTGCAAGTTTCTTGTCTTGAGACTTTATTAGCTTTCTGTGTAAACCAAGGAATATCAGCTTCTTTTCTCCATTAATTTTCCTACCACACTATTCTTTCCTAATCTCTCTTTTCTAATTAAATAGTCCTTCTCTAGATGCTGACTCCATCCCTGCTTCAAGTTACCCTGGATCCACCGGTGCTGGACCCGGGCAATGCTTAGTTCTTCCCTTTCTGCTATAAGGGTGGTGTCACTTGCATATCTGATGTTATTGATGTTTCTCCCTGCAATCCTGATTCCAGCTTGTGCTTCATCCAGCCCAGCATTTCTTATGATGTACTCTGCATGGAAGTTAAATGAACAGGGTGACAATATACAGCTTTGATGTACTCCTTTCTAGATTTGGAACCAGTACGTTGTTCTATGTCCAGTTCTATGGTTCTTGTCCTGCATATAGATTTCTCAGGAAGCAGGTCAAGTCATCTGGTGTTCTCATCTCTTAAGAATTTTCCACAGTTTTTTGTGATACACACAGTCAAAAAAAAAAAAAAAGCTTTGGCCTAGTCCTGGTGGCTCAGAGGTCAAAGCATCTGCCGCCAATGTGGGAGACCCAGGTTCCATCCCTGGGTCAGGAAGATCCTCTGGAGAAGGAAATGATAACCCACTCCAGTATTCTTGCCTGGAAAATCCCATGGATGTAGAAGCCTGGTAGGCTACATCCACAGGGTCACAAAGAGTTGGACACGACTGAGCGACTTCACTTAGTCAGTAAACAGAAGTAGATGTTTTTCTGTAACCCTCTCGCCTTTTTGATGATCCAATGGAGTTGGCAGTTTCTTAGGTCACCTCTAGTTTGTAACAATAAAACCATAAAATTATTCTAGAAAATAGTTATCTTGCTATTTTAAGTTTCAAGTACATCAAAATGTTGTTCAATGTCATTAAAATCCAAATAAGATACAAGGGATGAGGGTCAAAAATAGCCTGCTGTTCCTTCAACTGAAAGCTATAATGCATTCCTTCAAACCCTTCATTAAGACACCAGTAATTATGGCACCCCACTCCAGTACCCTTGCCTGGAAAATCCCATGGATGGAGGAGCCTGGTAGGCTGTAGTCAATGGGTAACTAAGAGTTAGACATGACTGAGCGACTTCACTTTCACTTTTCACTTTCATGCATTGGAGAAAGGAATGGCAACCCACTCCAGTATTCTTGCCTAGAGAATCCTAGGGATGAGGGAGCCTGGTGGGCTGCCATCTATGGGGTCACACAGAGTTGGATGCAACTGAAGTGACTTAGCAGCAGCAGCAGCAAGGTTTAAGAGATATTACATAGCTGAAATTATGAATCAAATTCACAAAATTTAGAATCAGTAGTCTCTGTATCACTTGTGAAATGCATATGACTTATTAGTATTGCTATATATTATATGGTTAAATATTCTTTATTATTGTAATATTTTACAATATATACTATGTTGTCACATATTTTATATAATATTAAATATCTGTATACATACACAGATACTTTATAAATGAATAAACAATTAAGCAAACATATATTGACCATGCATGCTCAATTTTTTCCTGATAGGCTGCAAATCTGAAAAGGATGGAGACTTTTGCTCTGTTCTTTCTTGTCTACAAACCAAAATCCCAGACAAAAGCAAATCATCTTGATGCGTCTTTTGTGTTACAGCATAATGATAAGCAGTAAAATAGTCAAGTCTATGTTTTACCTGTTTATTTTACAGTATATTGGGATGAAAGTTCAAGACTTGTAATGCATTAGGGAAGAAATTACACTCATTTTCAGTAATGTAATATCAGGGTGAAGACTAGGTTTCATATTTCAGTTCTGGCATATACTAGCTCAGTGACAGAGAGGATGATACATATTTAAAGTTTCAAGTTTTTCATCCATAAGTTTTACAAGAATTTCAAGAATTTTGTGAGAATTTTAAAGGTTTTAGCATATCTTAGAGGGAAAACGTACTCTTAAGTATTAGATGTAAACCCTACCTATAGTTTGCTATGGAAAGATGAAGTAAAGAGTGAGGAAAGGGCTGTGGTAGAGAATTTCACTTTAATAAAAAAGGAAAGAAACAGATGACACATATTATTTAAAATATGAATAAGATTAAATACGTTTTTGGCCAATCAGAAAGGGAGACTTTATTTAAAATAACAGAATTCTTTCCAATGCATTTAATTTCAGTCTTTAAAAAAATTAATTGAAGTATAGTTGATTTACAATGTTGTGTTATTTTCTGGAAGAGTTTCAGTAGGATAGATGTTAGCTCTTCTCGAAATTTTTGGTAGAATTTAGCTGTGAAGCTGTCTGGACCTGGGCTTTTGTTTGCTGGAAGATTTCTGATTACAGTTTCAATTTCCATGCTGTGATGGGTCTGTTAAGATCTTCTATTTCTTCCTGGTTCAGTTTTGGAAAGTTGTACTTTTCTAAGAATTTGTCCATTTCTTCCACGTTGTCCATTTTATTGGCATATAATTGCTGATAGTAGTCTCTTATGATCCTTTGTATTTCTGTGTTGTCTGTTGTGATCTCTCCATTTTCATTTCTAATTTTATTGATTTGATTTTTTTTTCTTTGTTTCTTGATGAGTCTGGCTAATGGTTTGTCAGTTTTATTTAGTTGTGTTAGTTTCAGGTATACAGCAAAGTGATTCTGTTACACACACACACACACACACACACACATTTTCATTTTAACATTCTTCCCATTACAGTTTATTACATGATATTGAATATAGTTCCATGTGAAACTTTCAAATTTCAAGGATTTCTCAATCAAGTGAAAAGGCTAGCCAAAGGGCTCCACAACTAAAATATAGAGAAGACTACACAGCAGGCATAGAAAAGGGCATATTGAATGAATATGGGAATCAAGGAAGCATTTCTCAAAGTGGTGATATTTTACTTGTCTATTGAAAATGGAGTAGGGACTAGCCAGAGAGAAGGAAATGGAGACCCACTCCACTATTCTTGCCTAGAGAATCCTGTGGACATAGGAGCATGGAGGGCTGCTGTCCATAGGGTCACACAAGGTTGGACATGACTGAAGCGACTTAGCATGCATGCATGCATTGGAGAAGGAAATGGCAACCCACTCCAGTGTTCTTGCCTGGAGAATCCCAGGGATGGAGGAACCTGGTGGGCTGCTGTCTATGGGGTCTCACAGAGTCAGACACGATTGAAGCAACATAGCAGCAGCAGGGACTATCCAAGCAATGAAAATTTCAGTCCGTATAATGAGTGTGAAGAAAAATATTGTAAAAGAGCTACTTACTTGTTCGTAGACTTATGGGTGGAAGTAGATGCCCTGAAAATGTTTGGTGTCACTGAGATGAGAAGGACAGTCCAGAATCAGTCCTAAAAGATGTTATGGAAAAGAGTTGAAGCACAAAATTCATATAGGATATTATGCAACAGCAAGATGTCAACAGATATCTATTTCGGGATGTTTACTCTGACAGCACAGACACAACAGTATTAGGGGGAAACAAGACTGGAGGTAGGGAGACTGAATAGTATATGATGACAGTAACTCAAGAGAAGTAAAGGAGCATGACCTGGAAGATCGGGGCAAGTTACTATAGACTAATTTATAAATTAAAATCAACATTTCTCACTGAAAAATAGAGGAATGAAGGGAAGTAGGAGCCAATCGATATGTGGCCAAATGTACCATTTCAAGCGAGAAAGCACACAAGGTGGGCCATGCTTAGTGGAATTTTATATTGCTGAGTAACACATTAGCACACTTTAGCATCTTCAGTTCACTTCAGTCTCTCAGTCGTGTCTGACTGCAACTCCATGAATCACAGCACGCCAGGCCTCTCTGTCCATCACCAACTCCTGGAGTTCACTCAGACTCACGTCCATTGAGTCAGTGATGCCATCCAGCCATCTCATCTTCTGTCATCCCCTTCTCTGCCTGCCCCCAATACCTCCCAGCATCAGAATCTTTTCCAATGAGTCAACTCTTCTCATGAAGTGGTCCTTAACACAACACAAATGTGTTATCTTACGGTTTCTGCGAGTCAAGAGTCTGGCCTATTTTAGTTAGGTCATCTTCTTGGACTCTCAAAAGGCTGAAATTAAGGTACCTGCTAATTGACTAGAGAAAAAAAACCCACTCACATATTTTCTTAGATTAATAGAAGAATTCATTTTCTGGTGGTCTCCATTTTTTTGCTGTCAGTTGGAGGATGCCGTCAGCTCCTAGAGTAGCTTATTCCTTCACAGCCAGCAAGAAGGTGTTTGCTGGTGCTTTGAATATCTCCTTTCTTTTAACATACTGTTATCTCAGGCTCACCCAGAATGATCTCCTTTTAATTAACTCAGCTGATTAGCGAACTTACTTATAGCAGCAAAATCCCTTCTGCCTTACAAGGTAATGTGATTATAGACTGATATTTCATAGTATGCACATGCTCCTTCCACCATGAAGAGGAGATTGTGCAGGGTGCATTCATCAGAAGCCAAGAGCCTTTGAGGCTCTCTTAGACTTCTGCCTATCACACTGAGGAGGAAGATTACAAATGGGAATCAAAATCTTATCAGAAGATGTGATTGCCTAGGAAAGAAGAAAATGACAAAAGCAGCACAGAAAAGATTTAACACAGGAACAGAAAATTAATGACTAGATAGACAGATATGATTTAATTCATCTTAAGGTAATCAAATCCATAGGACACACCTCAAATTTCAATCCCATCATTGTAGTTTTTCCTGTGATACTCTTTGTGACCCCATGGACCACAGCACACTTAAATCCCATACACCTTTATTTTTGAAATGTAGGTAGCAAAAAAGATATCTAACAAAGAAAGTACAAAGCAAATAAAGTGATTTCCCACTTCAAATTTCATTTCCCCTGTTGTTTTTCAATGTGAAAGAAGCTCTGTACAAACACTCATCTTTGTTTCTTCATTCTGCTGGAGCTGCTCCAAGTCTCCCAATTTTAGGTGAGACTTTTGAGACCCTCAACTGTCATAACAGTACAATGAAAGCCTGATGTCTGCTAAGTATAGAGAACTGTCTCACAGTCTCTGCGATAATTCTCCTATTTATACAGCCTAGACTCTCAACCTCATTTTAAACAATAGTACCAAACTGTATTTGTGAACCTGCCCCAACCTGTTTTCTAAACATTTTTCCACTGTTATTCTTTATAAAAATGTCTTTACTTCAATTAGCTTTTCCATCATTGAAAATATTTACTGAAGTGGTGTCTCTTTGAGATTATACTTCATAGAGCTCACTTCAGGATGGGATTGTTCGGCTATAAGAGATCTTGAAGAGGTCATATAGATCATCCTCTTGTTTCCAAGCAACCCCCCTAAAGAGAACCACCTTATTACAGAAGTCACTCCCCAAAAGGAAATTACAACAGCCATGCCTTCAGCAACTTACTTCTGTGTTTAATTACCCTTGCAGTTAAGGACTTATTGCACAAGTCTCTCTGGACATGTAGAACAGCTGGTAGCCACACTCCTTATAATGACTGTTCATAAATCTACAACCTCTTCTTAAGTCATCTTCATTACCTCTCTTACAGAGTATCCAACTGTATTCGATGTTTAATAGAATGTTTAATAATCAACTTTAAACATCTTCAGCATTCAAGAACCAGGCTTTTGGCAAATTCATAAATGATGTCAAATCTCCTAAATTCTTTTACATTTAAATTTAAATTTTACATTTACATTTAAAGGAAATACAAATTAAAGATGAAGTAAGATGGCGCTGCTGTCTATGGGATCTCACAGACTCGGACATGACTAAAACAACTTAGCAGCAGCAGTACCATGCAAACCAATTGTTCACTTAAGTATCTGTCTTGAGATCCAACCAATCTATTCTGAAGGAGATGAGCCCTGGGATTTCTTTGGAAGGAATGATGCTAAAGCTGAAACTCCAGTACTCTGGCCACCTCATGTGAAGAGTTGACGCATTGGAAAAGACTTTGATGCTGGGAGGGATTGGGGGCAGGAGAAGGGGCCAACAGAGGATGAGATGGCTGGATGGCATCACCGACTAGATGGATGTGAGTCTGCGTGCACTCCAGGAGTTGATTATGGACAGGGAGGCCTGTCGTGCTGCGATTCATGGGGTCGCAAAGAGTTTGACATGACTGAGCTCTGAACTGAACTAGAAGCTTAAGTACCCAAAGTCATGGTCAAAAGCCATGTAAGAAAAGCCATAGCTATTTGATTACTGTTATCATCTTCTCATCTTATCTGAGAACTATTTCACTTCCTTTTTGGAATCCTTCTTCTGTAAGAGATTTGGGTTGCAGACAAATATGATCAATGTGACATTGGTACTTAGCAATTCTCTGCTGCTCTTTTTAGTCTTCTGATTGAATAAGTAATCGATAGGGTAGAATTCAGTGCCTTTCTTCCAACATTATCTCAGACTGATCCTGAATACATACATATATTTTAAAATCACTATGCTTTAATTTCTCTGTAAAATGTCAATTTTCATCATTTTTAATGTTTATTTCTGTCAATATTGCAAGTTCTCCACACAAAAGCCATTATAGACTGTTATGCCTACTCTCCATAGAAGCTGTTAAAATTGACAGCCTCATCTGAGTCAGAACTTCCTAAATACTGTTCTTTGGCTGGGTGTCAACACTGTCCAATTGATTTTTCTTTGTTTCTACTAATTCTGAACAAGATAGTGGACTACTAAAATTCAGTCCAGCCTATCTTTTTATTTATATAATCAGAGACTGGCTATTCTCATCAATATTGAGGGAGCGAACAAAGCTTACTGAAAAGCATAATTCTGTTTCAGTACGAGCATTGGACTGCATTCAGGATTCTAAGTTAAAACTGTTTTAAACACTTTTTAAAAAATAAAAAGTTGCATCTTTTAAAGAAATTTATTCATATAGAAGAGATATTATTTTTAGATACCCTTTTCTCTTGTTGCATTAATATGCATGTCTCTGAATACCAGTGTTTGTAAATTGAATAAATAGCATATATAAGGTACTAAGTCACTCAGTCGTGTCTGACTCTTTGTGACCCAATGGACTGCGGCCCGCCAGCTCTGCTGTCCATGGGATTCTCCAGGCAAGAAAACTTGAGTGAGTTGCCATTTCCTTCTCCAGGGGATCTTCCCAACCCAGGGGTCAAACCCAGGTCTCCCGCACTGCAGGCAAATTCTTTACCAGTTGAGCCACCAGGGTAGCCTATATATGTATACACACACACACACACACACACACACACACACACACACACATATATATACACTACGGATATACAAACATGTGTGTGCTCAGTCATGTCTCACTGTTTGCGATCTCATGTACTGAAGACCACCAGGCTCCTCTATCCGTAAGATTTCCCAGGCAACATACTAGAGTGGGTTGCCATTTCCTCCTCAAGAGAATCTTCCTTACACAGAAACTGAATCCATATTTCTTGTATCTCTTGCACTCAGGAGGTGGCAAGCAGATTCTTTACCACTGAACCATATGTACACACATATATGTGTATATATGTATTTAATTTTACTTTCCTCTGAATTGTCTATTTTCTTGAGCTCATTTTACTAATTTGTTAGAGCTTTATTTATGTCCCGTCTATGTTGCAAATATATTTTCCAAACAGTGGTCTATCAGTTTTTTTCATGTGTCTTTTGCCATACAAACTTTAAATGCTACACTTCCTTATATAAGCATGTTTTATTACAGATTTTGAATGTCTTACTTGGTCAATAATATCACATCTATTATTGAGTACATCATGTAACATCTTAGATGTTTTTCTAACCTGTCATTATGTACATGACTATGTTAGAAGGAAATACATAATCTACTTCAAATTTAGGTTTGGACATGGAGTGATAATAAGAATATAATTTTATTTTTATAGTGATTAATCATTTCTTAACTGAATTATCATTTTCCCATTGAGTTTAGCTATTATCTCAATCATACACTAAATAATCAACTATATTAGATTTATTGCCAGAGTCTCTACTGTATTGTTTTATTTTGTACTTTGTTGTTCTTTTGCTGACTTTCATGCCATTTTAATATTAATTTTACTATGGTGCATTTACAAAAGTTTCTGTATTAAGTAAAGCAAAGTGTTAGTCACTCAGTTGTATTCAACTCTTTGCAACCCCATGGACTGTAGCCCACCAGGCTTTTCTGTCCATGTGAGTCTCCAGGCAAGAATACTGGAGTGGGTTGCCATGCCCTCCTTCAAAGCAAAGCAAATCCCCTCCTATTTCTCCTTTTTACTTTTTATAATTTTATTTATTTTTCTTGGGCATTTATTCTTACATACACATTTTAAAAATCATTTTATCTATTTCAAAGATAAAGTATCTTCCCAAGAAAATCTTCAATTTGCTAATTGCTGTTGCTCTTGTTTAGTCACTAAGTCATTTCTGACTCTTTGCAACCCCATGGATTGTAGACCAGCACGGTCCTCTCTCCATAGGATTTCCAGACAAGAATACTGAAATGAATTGCAATTTCCTTCTCAAACGGATCTTCCAAACCCAGGAACTGAACTTGCATCTCCTGTACTGGCAGGGGAATTCTTTAACACTGATCCATCCAGTTCAGTTCAGTTTAGTCGCTCAGTCATGTCCAACTCTTTGTGACCTCATGAACATGCCAGGCCTCCTTGTCCAAAAAGAATTGATGCTTTTGAACTGTGGTGTTGGAGAAGACTCTTGAGAGTCCTTTGGACTGCAAGGAGATCCAACCAGTCCATCAATTCTTTGACGCTCAGCTTTCTTTATAATCCAACTTTCACATCCATACATGACCACGGGAAAAACCATAGCCTTAAATAGACGAACCTTTGTTGGCAAAGTAATGTCTCTGCTTTTTAATATGCTGTCTAGGTTGGTGATAACTTTCTTTCCAGGGAACAAGTGTCTTTTAATTTCATGGCTGCAATCGTCATTTGCTGTGGTTTTGGAACCCAGAAAAATAAAGTCAGCCACTGTTTCCACTGTTTTCCCATCTATTTCCCATGAAGTGATGGGACCAGGTGCCATGATCTTCGTTTTCTGAGTGTTGAGCTTTAAGCCAACTTTTTCACTCTCCTCTTTCACTTTCATCAAGAGGCTTTTTAGTTCCTCTTCACTTTCTGCCATAAGGGTGGTGTCATCTGCATATCTGAGGTTATTGATGTTTCTCCTGGCAATCTTGATTCCAGCTTGTGCTTCTTCTAGCCCAGCGTTTCTCATGATGTACTCTGCATAGAAGTTAAATAAGCAGGGTGACAATATACAGCCCTGATGTACTCCTTTTCCTATTCGGAACCAGTCTGTTTTTCCATGTCCAGTTCTACCTGCTGCTTCCTGGTTTCTCAAGAGGCAGGTCAGGTATTCCCATCTCTTTCAGAATTTTCCACAGTTTATTGTGATCCACACAATCAAAGGCTTTGGCATAGTCAATAAAGCAGAAATAGATGTTTTTCTGGAACTCTCTTCCTTTTCCAGTGGGTGTTGATAATTTGATCTCTGGTTTCTCTGCCTTTCTTAAAACCACTTTGAACATCTGAAAGCCACCCAGAAAGCCCTCAATTTACTAATTAGCAGAAAACTAAATTAATGTATTAATTTTTGTGAAAATTAATATTTAATATCTCCATTCAAAAACATAAAGCATTGCTTTATTGTTTCTCAATAAAAGACTTAATTTATATCCTGTATCTTTTTTATTTATTCTTAAATGTATATAGTCTTTGTTACTAATACAGATAGATTTTTCCATGTCTTTTTCCTGCTTTTTACTTAATTGAAAAATAGCTTTTAATTTTATGTATTCTTGAGTTCATTAATATTGGAAATTTTCTTTTTGGGTCACATAGCTTTAAACAAAAATCTCATGGCTTTCCTAGGTATAAAATATAAAAATAAATCACTTTACTCTCTCTTTTTTTTCTTATTTAAAGTGATGATAATGATAATATCTAGTAATATTATATAAGATATCTATGAGGAACAAAATAATTAGAATGCATAAGACATTTTGAACAGCACCTAAGAAGCTAGTCCTTTTAAAAAGCAGCTATTTAAGGCAATATTAGTGAAGTGAAGTCACTCATTCGTGTCTGGCTCTTGGCAACTCAATGGACTATCTCCTGCCAGGCTCCCCCATCCACGGGATTTTCTAGGCAAGAGTACTGGCCATTTCCTTCTCCAGGGATCTTCCCTACCCAGGAATCGAATCCCAGTCTCCCGCCCTGTGGGCAGACACTTTACCATCTGAGCCACCAAGGGAGCACATATCAGGCATTCATAAATGATAACGTGGATCCATACACGAGGAGATTCAGTAGTCCCATTCATGGTTCTCTTTCTTGACTAGATGCAAAAACAAACAAACAAACAAACCCTATCCTCTTTAATTTTAAGCTTGTTTTGAATGTCATTGTCTTAAAAATAAAAAGAAAAGCAGTATCTAGAGTCAGCAGGTTATCATTTTAAATTATAATAACCATACAATTTTGGAAACTTAAACTCCAAACCTGAAGTTTTTGTTTTATAAATACAAAATAAGGCTAACTTCACCAAACAAACAAACCCTATCCTCTTTAATTTTAAGCTTGTTTTGAATGTCATTGTCTTAAAAATAAAAAGAAAAGCAGTTATCTAGAGTCAGCAGGTTATCATTTTAAATTATAATAACCATACAATTTTGGAAACTTAAACTCCAAACCTGAAGTTTTTGTTTTATAAATACAAAATAAGGCTAACTTCACCTCCTAATCCTGGATTTTATGAGGATTAGATGAGATCCTGTTCGTGAAGTGCGAAGCACTATTCCTAGTAGAAAGCAGATGTTCAGTGCAAGCTAATACTTCTTTTCTCCCTCATTCTCACATTTCCACCATATAGGGAATGTCTTTTATACATGACCTTCAAATGATACACAGAGATACTGTGTTGTCTTTTATTCCTAGCATATGACTATCCCTATTAGTCTTCATTTCACTGATTAAAAACAAATAAGACCCTTGTTTTTACTATCTAAATATATCTCTACATATATTCCCCAAAATAGACAAGTTGATTCAGTACACTCTGAAACCCTGTGTTTAACAAATGGTAGGCCATGGAAATATAAACAAGGCTTTTGACAGATCATTTAGAATGAAAAGTATTCACTCAAAAGTATATTAGAATCTAGCATTGATGACAGTACCAATTTTTAGTAATCAAATGGTTCCAGCATTTAATAATTCAATTTTCCAAAATCTAATGTTTACAAATTTAGAATGAATGCTTACATCATTTATTATATTAAAATAACATATTTACAAGCAAAACTGTTCATTCATCAAGAGCAAAGACAGCTCAAAACTGGAGTGCCAAAGTTAGCATTTTTTAAGTAAGCATCTCTACCCCACACATTGAGAGTAGGATTACATTCACTAAATCAGCCTGTATCTAGAAACACATATAAACTGCAAACTAAGGAGGTAAGCAATTTTGGTTAATTAGAATTAATAGCTAATTCTAATTAACAATATTGATTGTATCATAGAGAGGGCTGTCTTTCAAAATAATATTCTCTTAAGCAATTTGTCTGCTTTGCCAAAATACATCAAGGGGCAAGTTCATTTTTATATGGGCTATCTTCTCCCCACCCTTGCCAGGGTAAGAACATTTTATAGTTATAAAGTCAGAACTGGAGAGATTTCCAAATCCTAATTATATGACTTTTGATACTCCAGTAAGTGTGAGGTTTCTTTTGACCTGATATAGAAGCTTTTGATGGAAACACATCATTGGTCAGTCATGAAGAGCTTATTTTATTATGGTTGTAACTAAAAATATGGTGACATCAACCAACTTTTACTATTTTATATAATTTGTCTTCAATTCTTGTGAAATTTTATGCAAAATGATTATGTCAACCTGAATGCCCCTCTATACTGTCAGCTCTGTGAAGGCAAGAACTAAATGTACCTTGTTCACCATGATTTCCCTTTTGCTGAGCAGAGGCAAAGTACATGATACAAAGTAGACATGCCACAGGCAGTAGTGAGTTGCCAGTTGTTTCCTCAATGGCCCATCTGACACGTATAGAGAGCCCAGAGGAGCAAAGAACGACGAGGTCTACCAAACTGTGTAAAGTCATGTTGCCCATGCTCGTGCTCTCTCTGATTTCATGGAATTCAAAAGGATCACTGCATCATCACCATCAATCTACCAATCTACTTTTTCATCAGTCTCACTTTCAACAAATCTATTCTTACTGTTAATAAGAATAGATTAGTCACTAAGTCGTGTTTGACCCTTTTGCAACCCCATGAACTATGGCCCACCAGGCTCCTCTGCCCATGGGAATTCCCAGGCAGTAATACTGGAGTGGGTTGCCATTTCCTGCTCCAGGGAGTCTTCCAGATCCAAGAATTGAAGCTACATTCTCTTGCAGGTGGATTCTTTACTACTGCATTACCAGGGAAGTCCTCTTGTTATATGTATCTAAATATCTCATGGTATAATTTTAAGTCTATTTCCATTTATTCTGTCAGCAATAGAAATGGAGAATAGATGGGTATTAAACCTGTATCTATTTGAAAAACATTAACATAAAACCACTCTAGACAGAGAAAGAAGTTATTGAAATGTCTCAATATGCTACATTCTTGAAGTAAATGAGAAATTACTAGTGCATAAAAAGGACAAAATAAATATGAGAACATTTTAAGAGCACACATTCTCTTCAGTGGGTGATATTATTCCAGATCCTTTATCATTTTCCCATAGGCTTGATGTTGCAATTGTTTGAAATGAGTCTTTAATAAACACTATTCAATTGATTGGAATTGAATGCCTTTAGATTGATTCTAGATTATATACAGAGAACATACTAAGAAATAGAAGAAAGTAGCAAAGCCAAAACTGAAGCGCCAATACTTTGGTCATTTGATGGGAAAAGCTGGCTCATTGGAAAGGTTGAAGGCAGGAGAAGAAGGAGATAAAAGAGAATAAAATGACTGGATGGCATCACTGGTTCAATGGCTATGAGTTTAAGCAAACTCCAGGAGATGGTGAAGGACAGGCAAGCCTGGAGTGCTGCAGTCCAAGGGGTCACAAAGAGTCAGACATTACTGAGCAACTGAACAATAGCAAGTTTCCTGTTTTTCCTTTGTAAAATGAGGATGACAGCATATGCTTTATTAGTCTGCTGTAAGGATTAGTCAGAATATTGTGTTAAAAGTGCTTAGCTTCAAGCCTGGTGTATTGTAAATCTTAGCTAGTTTTCATTAGCCATGCTGCTCCTCCTCAAAGAGCTTAGTTGAGGGCAGACTCCTGGTCTACTGCTCCTCAGATCATGGATGTTTCTATTGTATCTCTCAGGTTGTTATGCAGCCACTCATACAACTCTTCCCATTCCATAAGCCTACTATGTCAGCAATTCTTCTGGAAAACAGCTTACCATCTATCAGCAGGGAAACATGTATAAATACAATTTATGCCACAGTAATCCAAAATCACTACAGATGGTGACTGAAGCTATGAAGTTAAAAGAAGCTTACTCCTTGGAAGGAAAGTTATGACCAACCTAGATAGCATATTCAAAAGCAGAGACATTACTTTGCCAACAAAAGTCCGTCTAGTCAAGGCTATGGTTTTCCAGTGGTCATGTATGAATGTGAGAGTTGGACTGTGAAGAAGGCTGAGCACTGAAGAATTGATGCTTTTGAACTGTCGTGTTGGAGAAGACTCCTGAGAGTCCCTTCTACTGCAAGGAGATCCAACCAGTCCATTCTGAAGGAGATCAGCCCTGGGTGTTCTTTGGAAAGAACGATGCTGAAGCTGAAACTCCAGTACTTTGGCCACCTCATGCGAAGACCTGACTCATTGGAAAAGACTGATGCTGGGAGGGATTGGGGGCAGGAGGAAAAGAGGATGACAGAGGTTGAGATGGCTGGATGGCATCACCAACTCGATGAACATGAGTTTGAGTGAACTCCAGCAGTTGGTGATGGACAGGGAGTCCTGGTGTGCTGCAATTCATGGAGTTGCAAAGAGTCAGACATGACTGAGTGACTGAACTGAACTGAAGATAAAGTGAGTGGTTCATTCCCAAAGCAAGCAGCATACAGCAGGGCATCTGGCTGTGGAGGCTAGGAGCTCTGAAATTACAAGGATGTTGATGCTTAATGGATGCAGGACAAGCAAAACTGCCTTATGAAGTGATTTGGATCCTCAACTGGCTGCAAAGGGCAAGTGGTACAGGTGGATACAGTATGCAAGTTCCTTTACCCTGACATTTGATGAATAAGGCAACAATGCTTATACACAGTCCTTTAACACTGAGGTAATTGGGTAAAAAATCATGACAAAGTATGGAAGTATGCAGGTAGCTCCTTCAATTTATTAAAAGGCACCCTGGTAACATGTTTGTTGGAAATGGGCTTATAGGGCAAATTATTTAATTTGAGCTACTTAACCAGGTTATTGAATTCTAATATCAAATAGCCACAGTAATCCCATCTGCTGCTTAGGATAAGGCAGATTGTCTGGTTACTCTCCTGATCTAGGCTACTCAGCAATGTAGTCAACTCAGTATATTGTCTAGCATCATCAGGGGCTGAGCAGAGAAATTCAAAGATACCAGAAGCATTGTTCATATTACCATGCAAATCAGACAAGGAATGTGGCAATCCCTGACACAGTATTTTCAGCAGAAACCAGGACTACTTTGACATTGCTCATGTGAAATTGTGACTCAAAGAGAGACAGACCTGCCTTTTTATAGGGAAGAATGAAAGAGAAAGGAAAATCATCCTCCACCGAAATTGCAAGTTTACTTATGAAATCATGGTTTTCTTGCCCAAAAAACAGAATCATATTTAACATTACAAAATGCAAAAGCCAAGTCATACTTCACCCCAAGAAACAGAGATTGTAGGTTACTAATTTTTTTCTGAACTCCTTTAACTAGGTAAATTCTATGTCTGCTCTTCGATGCCCTTACTAAAAATTGTTCTAATGAGTCCAATTTTATGGTTGCAAAACCCAAGATAAAATCTTAATGATGAAATGTTTTGATTTAATTAATATGTGCTGATATATAGCTTGAAAATATATTTTTCAGGAAGTTTTTAATAATTTGCAGCATCTGGTTTTTTGGGGGCACTTAGGACATGCAAATCTCATCGAGAGTTTGAACTCCCATAACAGATAGCAAAGTCCATGAACCCATGAAAGAAAACCAGTGTAAGCCTCCCTGACAGTAGCATTCCCTGCAAGCACTGGCAGGCCTGGCCTCTACTTCTGGCAAGTTCTCGCCATTATAGAGAATAGAGAATAGAGCAGGAATAGAACATTTTTGTGTAAGTGTTCCGTACCCCTCTCAACTCCAATAGATTTATAACATTTTAGATGCCAAAAGAGAAAAATCTGTGCATGGAAGAAAACAAGGGAACTGTTAGAAAATGTTCAATGTTAAATTGTTTTATGAATTATCATAAATCTCTCTACAAAGCAGATTTATATAACAATCAATGAGCGAACTATGAACAACTAAAAGAAAATATTATTGTTAGTCATCTCTGCTTTGATGGTGATATTCCATTTTGCCTCTGGTTGAAGACCTGACAACCTAGAGATCAAATTTTTGCTTTCATTTTCAGGGGAAGTGAGATATTGTTTAAGAAATATTTCTTGACTATTGCTCTAGGCAAGGTATCATTCCGGTCTGTAGGCGTACAGAGGAGGCCTTTGAAGCATGGACTGTAGAAAATTACATTGAGGTTGTTACAAACTGAAGGGCTATTATATAGAAAATATTTCTCTAATTAGGCTCATTCAGTATATGCACATATGTGATCATCAGGTATTTATCAAAGGTAAAACTTGAGCAAGGTAAGTTGATAGAGATCCTGGGAATGATTCTACTTTAAGGAACCAGGGATTTCCCAACAAATGCTTTGTTTTATTGGTAATTTGTTTCCTGGATAAAGTGTTACCAAAATTTTCTTAATAGGTTTTATTCCTTTGCAAATAAATGGGAAATCATGGATGTATAAATAGGACAAAATATTTGAAAATATTTGAAGAGCAGACTTTCTCTTTAGTAGACTAAATTATCCCAAATCCATTATCATTTTCTCAAAGGTTTCATTTTGCAATTGCGAGAAATGAATCTTCAGTAAATGCAATTCAGTTGATAGTACCTGAATGCCAGCTCTGAATTATTTCCAGATATGTACTGTGAAGAAATCCAAAGAAGTAGAAAAAATTCAGCATTATGTCTAGCAGTTATGGACCTCATGGATTAGTTCCCCAGATAGGAGATGTCTTTTACACCTGCAATAGTAATCAAGGTGGTGTTCCTTCATGACGGTGCAGGTGGGGGAATGTAGGCACAACTTCTATATTTTAACTTTTAAGAAGTGATTGGCTCTTAGGAATAACTTTTAGAAATATTAATGGCTTGCATAAGCATGGGGAAGAGAAACAGTCCGTAATTGCAGACTATTCCCAAAAAGAGTTGACTATGTTTTTAAAAATTTGTTCTATGGTCCCTGGGACTTTCTGAAACTGTCAGGTTTTTATGCTGCTAAAATGCCTGAAACTCTGAAAAGAACTTCCATCTTTTCTTTAAATGAACAAGGTGGCAGATCTCACCACCAGAACAGAGGCAAACCCCTTCTCCATGCACCTCACTTTACCAGAAATAATAATATCTATAACTCAAACTCTGCCTGGGCTAGGGGTGCCCATATTCTTCCCCATCTAGACAGGAGAGAGCTATTTTAGGTATATTATTTTCTATTCATTTGAGTAGACAGGAAGATACTTTCTTCTAGATCTACCTCTAGACACTAGGTGATCATTCAGTTACTTGGATGAATTGAATAAACAACTAAATAGTAAACTGAATAGAAAATGAAAACAATTTAGCTGTTTTATAATGCTACATTATTGTCACATGAAAAACTACTGTACATGTTCCTTTGGAAATGAAGTACATTGTTTTCTCTAACTCACTGAAACATATGCAATGTATATGAATTAAGGAAACAATAAAATAAGTATGTTATGTTTCTGATTGCATTACAGGATTTGCTTCCCAGGTAGTGCTAGTGGTAAAGAACTCTCCTGCCAATCCAGGAGACTTAAGAGAGGCAGGTTGGATCCCTAGGTACAGAAGATTCTCTGGAGGAGGACACAGCAACTCATTCCAGTATTCATGCCTAGAGAATCCCTATGGACCTAGGAGCCTGGAGGGTTATAGTCCATGGGGTCACAAACAGTCAGGCACAACTGAAGTGACTTAACAGGCACCCACATAGGTATTCCATTCAGAGAACAGGAATAATATATATGTATATATATATCAAGTTATATGAACAACAGTTGTATAATTACAGCGTGTTTTTATCTGGGAATAAAACACACCATTTGTTCACAGATCATCTTCTTTGAGCTTTAATTCCTTTTCCTTTCAGTTCACTAGAGGATTTCTAAAAAATGTTTATCTACCTCTCTGACTTCAATTTGTCTCATTCATATAGCGAATTGATCTTAATAGGAGATTAAGTTTCAGTACTATTCACCATTTTTTAAGCATCAACAAACATTCAGTTCAGTTCAGTCGTTCAGTCGTGTCCGAGTCTTTATGACCTCATGAATTGCCGGACACCAGGCCTCCCTGTCCATCACCAAATCCAGGAGTTCACTCAGACTCACATCCATCGAGTCAGTGATGGCATCCAGCTATCTCATCCTCTGTCATTCCCCTTCTCCTCTTGCCTCCAATCCCTCCCAGCATCAGAGTCTTTTCCAATGAGTCAACTCTTTGCATGAGGTGGCCAAAGTATTGGAGTTTCAGCTTTAGCATCAGTCCTTCCAATGAACACCCAGGACTGATCTCCTTCAGAATGGAATGGCTGGATCTCCTTGCAGTTGAAGGGACTCTCAGGAGTCTTCTCCAACACCATAGTTCAAAAGCATCAGTTCTTCAGTGCTCAGCCTTCTTCACAGGCCAAATTTCACATCCATACATGACCACTGGAAAAACCATAGCCTTGACTAGATGGACCTTTGTTGGCAAAGTAATGTCTCTGCTTTTGAATATGCTATCTAGGTTGGTCATAACTTTCCTTCCAAAGAATAAGTGTCTTTTAATTTCATGGCTGCAATCACCATTTGCAGTGATTTTGGAGCCCCTCAAAATAAAGTGTGACACTGTTTCCACTGTTTCCCCATCTATTTCCCATGAAGTGATGGGACCAGATGCCACTTTCTGCTTCAACTATTAATCATCCTTTTTTGGACCAAACAACTAGAAATCAGTGTTCATAGACTAGTGTGATTAGATGTAATTATTGACAGTCTATGATTGGCAAATCACTGTTACCATATTGTAGATATTAAAGAGTGACTAGGTAAGACATGATTCCCACTTTCTTGAAATTTACCAACTAATAAATTAAACCCCCAGCCCTCAACACACACAGATACACAGAAATGAATACCTGTTGTTATTCAGTCATGATTAAAATTTATGGTTTGGCCACTGTTGTAAAACTTAGGAGGGGGAACTTGTCAGTTTATATTTCACATCCAGTTGGTTAAATTTTCAGTTGTTTCATAAAACTGTTTAAAGTGTGCTATTTACTACAAAGTGAAATAAATGAGATACCAGTTACTTCTTTTTTCATGTTTACCTTCTCTCACTCTAGCTGTCTCTGTTATTCTTTCTTTTTTAAGCTAGCTGTCATTCACACAACAGGAGACTAAGAAGAGACTCCTTGAGTGTGAATATTAATACTGAAATGCAGTGCCACCAGTTAAGATGCCTTGGGGAAAAGTGATTAAAGACTTCAATAAAGCAACAGAAAATCACATGATATGGAAAGATTTTGTCTAACTCTTCACTTTCTGTTAATTTCTTTGTTTCAGAGTAGTTTTTTTACTGGGCGTCATTTTTTTTTTTTAATTTCTCTTCATACTAACCTAGAGAAATTTTCTTGCAAGTTAAGCAACAGCTTTCCTGAAATGCATGCAACTTTAGTTAAGTTTTTTCAGGATACTTCTAAATTTCAGAAAATGTATAGACTTGGCAGTTTTAAGAAGAAATTTGCTAAATGAACTGACAGGCATTCAGTTTTCCAATTATGTTCATGGAAGAATGGCTTGTAAATTACATGATTTTCCTGGCCTTCATTTGGTGATCAATCCCTTGATAATAAAAGATTTATTTTACTATACCTTTCATATACATTTATCTGCCTCACTTTCCAATATCATAAGAAGTAATTATGGAATTTTTAAATTAAAGAAACTGTGGGTATGTGTTTGTGTGTGTGTGTGTGTGTGTGTGTGTGTGTGTGTGCTCAGTCATGTTCAATTCTTTGTAGTTCTATGGAATGTAGCCCACCAGGCTCCACTGTTTATGGGATTTCCTGGGCAAGAATACTGGAATGGGCTGCCATTTAGATTATCTAATTCCCAAATTTGCAGTGTTTGCACTGGTCAAAACAAGTTCCCATTTTTTCATTTATGGAAATCACTTCTGAAAAAAAATCCTGTCTACCAATAAATGGAATAATAGCTTTCATATTTTTATTAAAGATGTCTGAAATAAATAGCAAGTCCAGTATATATAAACTGACTAATATCAAGCCACTTAGGAATAAATAAATATTTTGGGATTAGCCTGTGTAACATTACAGGGTTGATATAATTTTTATTAGATTTTTTCCCAAACAATGCTAGCATTTCATATTCCTTAATTAATCCTTCCAAAGGAATATATTGGTATTGGGTTGATCAAAATGTTGGTTTGGGTTTTTCTGTAACATAGAATCTTTTGGCCAAAAACCCAATATAGAGGAGACTTCAGTGTGGAACTTATGGTTCAGCTAGCCAACTAATCTGTATATAAATTAGAAGCTACATATAATCTGGAAACTCAAATGAATGGCACACTGTGGTAAATTACCTTATAAGGCAAATTATTGTCATACTTTAAAACTTCTTAAGTATAACACATCCAGAAAATTACACAAAACATACATACATAAGTGAACTGAGACAGAAGGAATACCTTTGTAACCACTAACTACTAAGGAACAGAATATTTCCAGTACTGCATTGGTGCCCCTTCCAACCACTCCCCCAGCCAGAAGCAAAAGACATGCGTACTATTTACATTAGTAGATTATGCAAAGCTCATTTCCAAAATCATTGCAACCATTTGAACTCTCACTAATAGAATATCACAATTTCTTTCCTGACAATTATCTTTGCATCAACTTTTTTTCATACATAGTACTTCAGGTCTTCTCAATTTTAATATAGAATGAAAGCTCATATGATTTAATTTTTATATCCCTCTTTACAAATAATATTTGCAATTTTTAATACATTCAGTAAACCCTTTTTTATGAAGTTCCACTATTAGATACACAACTTATAAACATGTACTTATCTATGCAAAAGGATATACATGTAGAAAAATGTTGACAGAGTTATTAATAGTCCAATACTGTAGATTACCCAAACATCCATCAATATTAGATAATTATGGAGAAGTCACACAATGAAATATTACAGAGAAATGAGATGTATGAAAACAATTTAGCAAGAGAAGAGTCTCTTATTTCTGTGTTGAGTTGGGCCTTCTCCTTATTGATTTATAAACATTCTTTATGTATTTGAATGCAAGTCCTTTCTCAGCTTATGTGTTATAACTATCTTTTCCCATTGAGTGGCTTTCCTTTGGACTCATAAGTGACGACTTTTGATGCACATAAACTTCTACTTTTAATGTAGTTCAACTGATCATTCTTTACTTGTGGCTAAGGTGCAGAGTACATCATGAGAAATGCTGGACTAGAAGAAACACAAGCTGGAATCAAGATTGCCGAGAGAAATATCAATCACCTCAGATATGCAGATGATACCACCCTTATGGCAGAAAGTGAAGAGGAACTCAAGAGCTTCTTGATGAAAGTGAAAGAAGAAAGTGAAAAAGTTGGTTTAAAGCTCAACATTCAGAAAACAAAGATCATGGCATCTGGCCCCATCACTTCATGAGAAATAGATGAAGAAACAGTGGAAACAGTGTCAGACTTTATTTTTTGGGGGGGGG
>SJYC01077268.1:0-13390 GCA_006408675.1 Madoqua kirkii | reverse complement strand
TGAGCACCGAAGAATTGATGCTTTTGAACTGTGGTGTTGGAGAAGACTCTTGAGAGTCCCTTGGACTGCAAGGAGATCCAACCAGTCCATTCTGAAGGAGATCAACCCTGGGATTTCTTTGGAGGGAATGATGTTAAAGCTGAAACTCCAGTACTTTGGCCACCTCATGCGAAGAGTTGACTCTTTGAAAAAGACTCTGATGCTGGGAGGGACTGGGGGCAGGAGGAGAAGGGGACGACCTAGGATGAGATGGCTGGATGGCATCACGGACTTGATGGACGTGAGTCTGAGTGAACTCCGAGAGATGGTAATGAACAGGGAGGCCCGGTGTGCTGCGATTCATGGGGTCGCAAAGAGTTGGACACGACTGAGCGACTGAACTGAACTCAACTTCTTTAGTGAGTTAGAAGATTCTCCGAGTTTATTCTCATTTAGGGTACCAGTTGTCACAGGGAAGAAATGTGAGGATATCTGTGTTCTTGGATCCTGATAAACAGAAACTTATGGGAAAGTTGTGGATAACCCTCTTTTTGGCCTTCTGGAAGAATCTGGGCTTGCTCAGACCACAACTGATAATCTTCCTATCCAGAACAAAGATGTTGAAAGTACCTAACCGTATGAAATAAGACTTTGGGTAACACTATAAAAGTATTGGTTTGTAACTTAAAAGATTTGGGGGATTATTTCTATGACATAAATATTGATTCACTTTTATTCTTTGAAATTTGCATCAGTTTGTAATTTATAGATAGATACGTATATAGTACTTTATATGTATATATACTTTTTAAAATATATGTTTATAAACAAATTGTATTTATTTAAGCAAGAATAGTTTTCATTTATAAATTCCACTGGAAACAGTCAGTCTTCTTTATTTTGGAAAAAGAAAATTACTTGAGCAGTGTCTTAAAACAAGTAAGGCACACTATGCCCCATGCCCTGGGAGAGGAAATAACAGGAAGAAATTTATTTTTCTTATATTTGATCAGGGCAGTTCTCCAAATTCCTCTTGGTGAGTAGAGCTCTCGGGGGCTTTGGATTGACCCGCATAAAGAAACTAGAAACTTTCTGGAAGGAAAGTGATAAAGATCATCCCAACCTCAACATTTCTCAAGATTCTTAGTTATAAAAATCCATGGGAGAATCCTTCTGGAAGACAGCAGGACTGTTGGGAAACTAATCCAGGAAGGTAAAAGGTTAAAGGATGTTCATGACGGCAAGTTTGCCATGACTGGGTTCCCTGCCACTTTAAAGTGGTTGTTCTTGCTTTGAAACTGGAAAAAAAAAAAAAAAAAAGACAGTCATCCCTCAGTATGTACAGGGGATTGGCTCCAGAACCCGCATAGATACCAGAATGAGAGGAAACTCAAGTCCCACAGATGCTGCTTGATATCTGAAGCTCCACATCTATGGATTCAACCTACTGTGGATTGTGTAGTACTGAACCATGTAAGTGGATACATGCAGTTCAAACCCATGTTGCTCATGGGTCAACTGTACTTCCATATTTTAGTGGTGGATCTGGATGTGAATAGATTTTGCTGCTTATTCTTTTGTTTCAACTTCTTCAACTTTTATTTTTCCAAAATAAAGAAGACTGACTGTTTCCAGTTGAATTTATAAATGAAAACTACTCTTGCTTTAAAAAGTACAATTTGTCTATAAATATGTATTTAAAAAATTATATATACCTGCAAAGTACTGTATATGTATCTACCTGTAAATTATAAAGTTATGCACATTTCAGAGAATAAAAATGACCCTATATTTATGTCATAGAACATAATCCCCCAATTTGCAAGAGGCATGCAAATCTCTTTGGATATCTAGGAGACTTATAATGTATAGCACTCAACTAAACCACACGGACACATTTTAAAAATAATCTTTCAATCCAGCTGTGATGAGCATTTTGGGAAGAAATTCATATGCTAAAGTGTAGGCAGCATAAAATATGTCAGGATTTAATAAGTGTATACTAAGCTTTATTCAGAATCCCTGTACCTTATATAGGAGATGAATAAATTTTAACTTAAAGAAAAAAGCATTAGGAGAATAGAATTGAGAGGTTAGAAATGAGCCCATACAACTGTGGTCAGATGATTTCTAACAAGGATACCAAGCCTATTCAATGGGGGAAGTAACTGTCTCTTTAACAAATGATGCTGGGAAAACTGGATGTCTACATGGAGAAGAATTAAGTTGGACTGTAATTTTATGGGCTTCCGTGGTGGCTGAGACACTAAAGAATCCACCTGCAACTCAAGAGACACAGCTTTTGAAAGGCTGTTGGTGACACACAAAAAGACGCTGGGATTCTTAGCCTCCAGAGGAGAATTCAGTCGGGGCCAGAGATGAGGCTTGATTGCTCAGAGCTTTTGTGTAACAAAGAACTAGAGCTCTAAGCATCCTTACCTTGTCCTGAAGAATCCCAGACGAGCCCCCAAGATAAAAGGTTGTTGCTGAACCACGCAAAGATGCTGGGATTCTTAGCCTCCAGATGAGAAGAATTCAGTCTGGGGCCAGAGCTGAGGCTTGATCACTCAGAGCTTCTGTGTAATAAAGTTTTATTAAAATATAAAGGAAACAGAAAAAGCTTCTGACATAGGCATCAAAAGGGATTGCTCAGAGCGTTTGTGTAACAAAGAACTAGAGCTCTAAGCATCCTTACCTTGTCCTGAAGAATCCCAGACGAGCCCCCAAGATAAAAGGTTGTTGCTGAACCACGCAAAGATGCTGGGATTCTTAGCCTCCAGATGAGAAGAATTCAGTCTGGGGCCAGAGCTGAGGCTTGATCACTCAGAGCTTCTGTGTAATAAAGTTTTATTAAAATATAAAGGAAACAGAAAAAGCTTCTGACATAGGCATCAAAAGGGTGTAGAAAGAGTACCCCTTTACTAGTGTTAGCCATGGAGTTATATACTCTCTAATTAGTTATTACAGTGAATAAAAAGAATGCCTGGAGGTGGTAAAGACCTCACTAGACCTACTCCCATATTTTATACCTTAAGATAACAGGATTAGCCAGAAGGTTTTTTCCAGAGACTGTCCTCAAGCAGGATACATTATTGTTATATAATCCTAAGGAATATACAGGGACAAAAAAGTTTGTCCTTTTTTCCACCTTGAGAATTCCAGACCCCTCTCTCCTTGGGGACCCCTGGACTTCTTATCAATCTGCCTAGGAATTGACTCCCTCCCTTTGATCCCTGGGTCAGGAAGATCCCCTGGAGAAGGAAATGGCAACCCACTCCAGTATTCTTGCCTGGAAAATCCTGTGGACGGAGGATCCTGACAGGCTACAGTCCATGGAGTCGCAAAGAGTTGGACACAACTGAATGACTTCACTTTCTTTCACATCCTAATATACTGTGTAAAAAATTAACTCAGCATGGATCATAGACCTAAATACAAGGTCTAAAGCTATACAACTCTTGTAAGAAAACATAGAAGTAAATCTTTAAGGCCTTGAATTCAATAGTGATTCCTTAGATTGACACCCAAAGCACTAGCAACCAAAGAAAAATATTAAATTGGACTTCATCAAAATTAAAAACTTTGTGCATCAAAGGACACTATCAAGAGAGTGAAAAGACATTTTACAGAATGGGAGAAAATATTAACAAGCATGTATCAAGTAAGAGTCTAATATCTAGAATATATAAAAAATATAATTTGACAATAAAAAGACAACTCCATTTTATAAAGAGCAAAGAACTTCAATAGATATTTCTCTGAAGAAGATATACCAGTGGCCAACAAACACATGAAAAGATGCTCAATGTCATAGTCATTAGGAAAAGCAAATCAAAACCAAAGTGAGATACCATTTTACGTCCACTAGGGTGTGGGTATGGAGAAGGCAATGGCACCCCACTCCAGTACTCTTTCCTGGAAAATGCCATGGATGGAAGAGCCTGGTAGGCTGCAGTCCATGGGGTCGCGAAGAGTCGGACACGACTGAGCAACTTCACTTTCACTTTTCACTTTCATGCATTGGAGAAGGAAATGGCAACCCACTCCAGTGTTCTTGCTTGGAGAATCCCAGGGATGGGGGAGCCTGGTGGGCTGCCCTCTATGGGGTCGCACAGAGTCGGACACGACTGAAGTGACTTAGCAGTAGCAGGAGGGGTATAATAATAAATTTTTTTTTTAACGGAAAATAAGTATTGGCAAGGATGTGAAGAAATTAGAACCCTCATACATTGCTGATGAGAATATAAAATGATGTAGCTACTGTGAAAAACAATTGAGGACTTCTAAATAAGTTAATCATAAACTTACCATACGACCCAGCAATTCCACTCCTAGGTATATACTAAAAACAAAATTAGCTGCCCTCTATGGGGTCGCACAGAGTCGGACACGACTGAAGTGACTTAGCAGTAGCAGGAGGGGTATAATAATAAATTTTTTTTTTAACGGAAAATAAGTATTGGCAAGGATGTGAAGAAATTAGAACCCTCATACATTGCTGATGAGAATATAAAATGATGTAGCTACTGTGAAAAACAATTGAGGACTTCTAAATAAGTTAATCATAAACTTACCATACGACCCAGCAATTCCACTCCTAGGTATATACTAAAAACAAAATTGAAAATAGATGCTCAAGCAAAAACTCATAAACATATGTTTGTAGCAGCTCTATTAAGAATAGACAGACACAACTCAAATGTTCATCAGCTAATGAATGTATTAGGTAGGTAGAATAGGGAAACGGAGTCCAAAATGGCGGTGGTTAAAAAACAAGGAAGGTCAAAGGAAGGTCTGAGGACCAGAGTGAAGACTTCATGTAGAACAAACAGCACTCCTGGCTAAGCCCAGTTTGCACAAGGCAGGCCCAAGTGGAGGCGAAAACATATAAAAGGAAGAGCCAAAGCACTCTCTCTCTCTTTGTCTCCCACGTGCGTGCGCTCTCTCCCTCTCTCTTCCTCTCCCGCGTGCATGCACTCTTTCTCTTTCTCTCTCCCTCTCTCTCTCCCTCTCTCTCCCCCCTTCTCCCACGCGCTCCTCCACTCTCTTCCCTTCAAATCTTTGGGTTGGCATGCCCTCACGCTTTGAGGATAGATTCTCCTGCTATCTTCTAAGTAAAATAGAGCTGTAACACTGATTTGCCTAAGAGCTGTAACACGGTTTGTTCAAGACCTGAGCGCTGTGACGCGCCGAGGGCTCTAATGTCCGTTGTTCCGAATCTTTGTTGTAACGAGACAAAGAACCAGGGAACATACACTCGTGTGACACAAAATGTGGCATGACTATGCCATGGGATATTATTCAGGAAAGAAGTACTAAAAATGTTACAAAGTGGATGAACCTTGAGAATATTAAATACTAAGTGAAAGAATCCTCTTCATGGATCACAGCCTTGGGATCATAAGCAAAGGGGCTTATGTAACTCAAATAAGCTATGAGCCAAGCTGGGCAGGGCCACACAAGACAGCTGGGTCATAGTAAAGAGTTCTGACGAAATGTGGCCCCTTGGAGGAGGAAATGGCAACCCACTCCAGTATTCTTGCCTGGAGAACCCCATGGACAGTATGAAAAGGCAAAAAAGATATAACACTGGAAGAGGAGCCTTCCAGGTTGGAAGGTATGCAATACGCTACTGGGGAAGAGTGGAGGGCAATTACTAATAGCTCCAGAAAGGAAGAAGTGGCTGGGCCAAAGTGAAAATGATGCTCAGCTGTGGAGGTGTCTGCTGGCGAAAGTAAATCTGATGCTGTAAAGAACAATATTGTTTAGGAACATGGAATGTTAGGTCCATGAATCAAGGTAAATTGGACATGGTTGAGCAGGAGATGGTGAAACTGAACATTGATATCTTAGGAATCAGTGAGTTAAAATGGATGAATTTAATTCATATAACCGTTATATCTACTACTGTGGGCAGGAATCTCTTAGAAGTGCAGTAGCCCTCAAAGTCAACAAAAGAGTCCAACATACAGTATTTTGGTATACTCTCAAAAACAACAGAATGATCTTGGTTCATTTCCAAGGCAAACCATTTGACATCACAGTAATCCAAGTCTATGCCCCAACCACTGATGCCAAAGAAAATTAAGTTGAATTGACAAGACCTTCTAGAACTAACACCAAAAAAAAGGTGTCCTTTTCATTATAGGGGATTGGAATGCAAAAGTAGGAAATGAAGAGATACCATGAATAACAGGCAAGTTTAGTCTTGGAGTACAAAATGAAGTAGTCAAAGGCTAACAAAATTTTGTCAAAAGAACACACTGGTCATAACAAACACCCTCTTCCAACAGCACAAGAGATGAGTCTACACATGAACATTACCAGATTGGTCTACACCAAAATCAGATTGATTATGTTCTTTGCAGCCAAAGATAGAGAAGCTTTGTACAGTCAATAAACACCAGATCTGGAGCTGACTGTGGCTCAGATCACAACCTCCTTATTGCAAAATTCAGGTTTAAACTGAAGAAAGTAGGAAAAGCACTAGGCCATTCAGGCATGGCCTAAATCACATCTTTTGTAATTATCCAGTGAAGATAAATAAATTCAAGGAATTAAAGCTGGTAGGCAGCTTGAAGAGCAATGAAAGGTTCCTAACATTGTGCAGGAGGCAGTGACCAAAACCATCCCAAAGAAAAAGAAATGCAAGAAGGCAAAATGGTTGTCTGAGGAGGCTTTCCAAATAGCTAAGGAAAGACGAGAGGTGAAAGGCAAGGGAGAAAGGGAAAGATGTACCCAACTGAACGCAGAATTCCAGAGAACAGCAAGGAGGGATAAGAAGGCCTTCGTAACTGAACAATGCAAAAAAGTAAAAGAAAACAATAGAATGGGAAAGACTAGAGATATCTTGAAGATAATTGGAAATATCAATGGAACATTTCATGCATGGATGAGAACAATAAAGGACAGAAAAGATAAGGACCTAACAGAAGCAGAAGAGATTAAGAAGAGGTGGCAAGAATATGCAGAAGAACTAAAAATGGTCTTTATGACCCAGATAACCACAATGGTGTGGTCAGTGGTCACTCACCTAGAGCCAGACATTCTGGAATGTGAAGTCAAGGGGGCCTTAGGAAGCATCAGTATGAACAAAGCTAGTGGAGGTGATGAAATTTCAGCTGAGCTATTTCAAATCCTAAAAGATGATGCTGTGAAAGTGTTACGCTTAATATGCCAGCAAATTTGGAAGACTCAGCGGTAGCCCCAGGACTGGAAAAGGTCAGTTTTCATTCCAATCCCAAAGACAAGCAATGCCAAAGAATGCTCAAACTACCACACAGTTGCGCTCGTTTCACATGCGAGCAAGGTTAATGCTCAAAATCCTTCAAGTTTTGCATCAGCAGTACATGAACCGAGAGCTTCCAGGTGTACAAGCTGGGTTTCAAAGAGACGGAGGAACCAGAGATCAAATTGCCAGCATTCACTGGGTCATGGAGAAAGCAAGGGAGTTCCAGAAAAACATCTACTTCTGCTTCATTGACCATGCTAGAGCCTTTGAAGAGGGCAAGCAGAGGATGAGATGGTTAGATGACATCACCAACTCAAGGACATGAATTTGAGCAAACTCCGGGAGATGGTAGACAGAGAGCATGGTGTGCTCCTGCTCATGGGGTTGCAAAGAGTTGGATTTAGTGGCTAAACAACAACAACAAATGAAAGAATCCAGACACAAAATGCTATCCACTAATGAGTTTATTTATATAAAATAGCCAGAATAGGAAACCCATAGAGAATGTGAATCTACAGATTAAGATGAGACTGTGGAGACTGCGGGCTTCCCTGAAGCTCAGCTGGTAAAGAATCTGCCTGCAATGCAGGAGACCCCGGTTTGATTTCTGGGTTTGGAAGATCCTCTGGAGAAGAAATAGGCCACCCACTCCAGTATTCTTGGGCTTCCCTTGTGGCTCAGCTGGTAAAGAATCTGCCTGCAATGCAGGAGACCCCGGTTTGATTTCTGGGTTTGGAAGATCCTCTGGAGAAGAAATAGGCCACCCACTCCAGTATTCTTGGGCTTCCCTTGTGGCTCAGCTGGTAAAGAATCTGCCTGCAACGTGGGAGACCTGGGTTCAGCCCCTGGGTTGGGAAGATCCCCTGGAGGAGGGAACGGTAACCCACTCCAGTATTCTTGCCTGGAGAATCCCCATGGACAGAGGAGCCTGACTGGCTGCAGTCCATGGGATCACAAAGAGTTGGACATGACTGAGCGACTAAGCACAGCACCACACATGGAAACTACAGCAGATTAGTGGATGCCAGGGGCTGGGGAGAGGGGAGAATCGCAAGTGATTGCTTAATGCATTTGTGATTTCTGTTTTGGGTGATGAAGATCTTCTGAAATTAGACAGTGGTGATGTTTGTACAATATTGTAAATCTACTCGTGCCATTGAATTTTATACTTCGGTTAAAATGGTAGATTTTATGTTATGTGCATTTTACCATAATTTATAAGAACTGGAGTTACTGGTGACTTGACTGAAAATCTAGTGGGAGGGAAGGGCAACAGGCTCCCAAAGTCAAGTTACTATGAGAGAAGTAAGAGGTAGACTCTCCCGATGGGGGAGAAACACAGAGGAATAGCAGTGGTTCTGGGACAGTGAGGTGGCTGATACTGTGAATTGGGACTCAGCGTAGCTCTATTGAGGACTGTGTTTTTGCCCTGGAAAGGCGGATGTGTGAGTGACTTCGAATGGTTCAAATCAAAGGACTGCAGTGATCACAGTAGGAAGCCTGGGTTCCAATGATCAGGGTAAGAAGTCTGAAGACCCAATGGTGTCTGGGAAAATCAGGAGGTTGAGTCCTGGCTTGGAGGTGTCACCTGGATCAGCAGAGCTGAGGGCAGCTGCCCCTTAAGAGGAGCCTTTTCTCTCCCACTTGCCCCCTTCCTGGGCTTTCTTTACTCATTTTCCTTAAATGCCAGGTCCCCAGGGCACCGTGACACTCCACTCGCCTCCTTTCCACAGCCAACTCCAGGTTATCCTTCCACACTCAGCCCAGAGGCCATCTCCTCCATGAAGGGTTTCCCAACCTCTCCAGCTGAGTTTGCTTCCCCCTCTGTGTCCCCTTGTACTCACTGATATCCTTACTCTTACCACACCTTATTGATCTTGCTCCTGTGTATCCTGTGTATCTCAAGGGAAACTGGAACAGCCTGCCTATGTTTGAATCCATTTCCTAGCTGTAAGACTATGCAAGCCACTTAAACTTGATTTCCTTATCTGTAAGATGGGGATAATCTGCTTTTGATGGTTAAAATGTATAAAAATCCAGTCAATGCCTGAGACATAAATGTTCAATAAATATGAGTTATATTAATGGTTTAATAATAATTATTATTATTACAGTTACCACTGCTGCTGCTACTGCTAAGTCACTTCAGTCGTGTCTGAAGCATGGTGACGATATACAGCCTTGACGTACTCCTTTTCCTATTTGGAACCAGTCTGCTGTTCCATGTCCAGTTCTAACTGTTGCTTCCTGACCTGCATACAGATTTCTCAAGAGGCAGGTCAGGTGGTCTGGTATTCCCATCTCTTTCAGAATTGTCCACAGTTTGTTGTGATCCACACAGTCAATTCTTTGGAATAGTCAATAAAGCAGAAGTAGATGTTTTTCTGGAACTCTCTTGCTTTTTCCATGATCCAGCAGATGTTGGCAATTTGATCTCTGGTTCCTCTGCCTTTTCTAAAACCAGCTTGAACATCAGGGAGTTCATGGTTCACGTATTACTAGAGCCTGGCTTGGAGAATTTTGAGCATTACTTTACTAGCTTGTGAGATGAGTGCAATTGTGTGGTAGTTTGAACATTCTTTGGCATTGCCTTTCTTTGGGATTGGAATAAACATTGACCTTTTCCAGTCCTGTGGCCACTGCTGAGTTTTCCAAATGTGCTGGCATATTGAGTGCAGCACTTTCACAGCATCATCTTTCAGGGTTTGAAATAGCTCCACTGGAATGCCATCACCCCCACTAGCTTTGTTGGTAGTGATGCTTTCTAAGGCCCACTTGACTTCACATTCCAAGATGTCTGGCTCTAGGTGAGTGATCACACCATCGTGATTATCTGGGTCTTGAAGATATTTTTTGTACAGTTCTACACACAGTCAAAGGCTTTGGCATAGTCAATAAAGCAGAAGTAGATGTTTTTCTGGAACTCTCTTGCTTTTTCCATGATCCAGCAGATGTTGGCAATTTGATCTCTGGTTCCTCTGCCTTTTCTAAAACCAGCTTGAACATCAGGGAGTTCATGGTTCACGTATTACTAGAGCCTGGCTTGGAGAATTTTGAGCATTACTTTACTAGCTTGTGAGATGAGTGCAATTGTGTGGTAGTTTGAACATTCTTTGGCATTGCCTTTCTTTGGAATTGGAATAAACATTGACCTTTTCCAGTCCTGTGGCCACTGCTGAGTTTTCCAAATGTGCTGGCATATTGAGTGCAGCACTTTCACAGCATCATCTTTCAGGGTTTGAAATAGCTCCACTGGAATGCCATCACCCCCACTAGCTTTGTTGGTAGTGATGCTTTCTAAGGCCCACTTGACTTCACATTCCAAGATGTCTGGCTCTAGGTGAGTGATCACACCATCGTGATTATCTGGGTCTTGAAGATATTTTTTGTACAGTTCTTCCATGTATTCTTGCCACCTCTTCTTAATATCTTCTGCTTCTGTTAGGTCCATACCACTTCTGTCCTTTATCGAGCCCATCTTTACATGAAATGTTCCCTTGATATCTCTAATTTTCTAGTCCAACTCTCACATCCATACATGACTACTAGAAAAAACCATAGCCTTGAGTAGATGGACCTTTGTTGGCTTTTTAATATGCCTGCCTAGGTTGGTCACAACTTTTCTTCCAATGAGCAAGTTTCTTTTAATTTCGTGGCTGCAGTCACCATCTGCAGTGATTTTGGAGCCCAGAAAAATAAAGTCTGCCAGTGTTTCCCCATATTTGCCATGAAGTATTGGGGCCAGATGCCATGATCTTCGTTTTCTAAATTTGACCTTTAAGCCAACTTTCCCCTCCCTCTCCTCTTTCATCAAGAAGCTCTTAGTTCTTCACTTTCTGCCGTAAGGGTGGTGTCATCTGCGTATCTGAGGTTATTGGTATTTCTCCTGGCAATCTTGATTCCAGCTTGTGCTTCATCCAGCCGAGCATTTCTTTCTCAAGATGTACTCTGCATTTCATTTAAATAAGCAGGGTGACAATATACAGCCTTGACAGACTCCTTTTCCTATTTGGAACCAGTCTGTTGTTCCATTGTCCAGTTCTAACTGTTGCTTCCAGACCTGCATATAGATTTCTCAAGAGGCAGGTCAGGTGGTCTGGTATTCCCATCTCTTTCAGAGTATTACTGAGTCATAAAAAGAATGAAATCTTGCCATTTGTGACAACATGGATAGTTCTAAAGGATATTGGGCTAAGTGACAAATACTGTAAAATTTCAGTTATATGTGGCATCTAAAAAGAAACAACAAAATAAATGAGCAAATAAAACAGACTCACAGATAGGGAGAACAAACTAGTGGCTGCCAGGGGGAGGTGAGTGGGGGGATGGGCAAATAGGTGAAGGTGATTGTGAGGTACAAAACTTTCAGTTATAAAATAAACGTCATAGGGATGTAAGTTACAGCCTAAGGAATACAGCAAATAATACTGTAACAATTTTGTATATGACAGATGGTTACTAGACTTATGGTGATCATTTCATAAGATATTTAAATGTCAAGTCACCTGGAACTAGCATATTGTATGTCAATTATCCTTCAATAAATAAATATTTTTTAAGAAAAAGATGAGACTGCAAGGAAATTTATAATTACACATGTAGTTTCATTATATTTCTGTTGAACAGCATAGATCTAGGAAGTTCTCAGCCTGCCATTAGTATAGCAAACCTTCATCCGGCTTCATTTACTCTTGAATATTACATAAGCTTTAGGAGTATGGTTAATTCATTTAAAACAATGATTCATGTGGAATCAGAAGTAATCCAGGTGATTTATAAAGGATTTTCCTTGCAGGGTTAGCAAGTTAATGTGTAGAAGTATGTAGAAAGGGAACTAAAGCTTTGCGGGAATTTTCCAGGTTCGCTGCGATCCTGAGATTCAAGAATTGCGTCAGTGGCAGAAGAAGCTGCGTGAGGACAAGCATATTCGCCAGCGAGTCAAAATGTTCTGGGCCAAACAGGAACAAAAAGGTCAGTTGTTTGATTCACAACCCTTGGTTCATTCAGGAAAAGCCTGAGTCTTACTCCAGGCTCAAGAAGGAAGCCCTGCGCGGTTTCCCAGGGTCCTTGTTCTGCACGGAACTCCACTGGGGTAAGGGAGGTGGCGGCATGTTAAAGAGTCGGCTCCAAATGAGAGCGGTGACGCGATGTAACTGTCTCAGCCGTTGCCCTCACTTAGTTAGGTACAGTGTCATGCTGCGTTTGCAGCTCACTCGCTCTCTTTTTTAGATACAAACAAAAAGAATAACCCATCATTTTGGAAACACAGTGCCCATCAGTGTGATGGGTAGTTATCCTTCTAAGCTGTTGATTGTGTGTCTGAACTTAAGTGCTGTTTTATGCCATCCTCGCTCCTTTTCTGAGAAATTAAACTCATGTACAGAGTAAAGCGCTAAGAATAACAGAGAAAGCACCCTTCACCTGTCTTGTACGTGTCCTGTCACAATTTTGTCTTATTTGCTTCCCTTTTTTAAAATTTTTATTTTTAAACTTTGTTACTACATATTCGTGGTAGAAAAATTAGAAAAAAATAACCAAAAAAGGAGAAAAATCAGAAATGTCACCACTGTTAAAATAGTTTTATGCCATCCTCGCTCCTTTTCTGAGAAATTAAACTCATGTACAGAGTAAAGCGCTAAGAATAACAGAGAAAGCACCCTTCACCTGTCTTGTACGTGTCCTGTCACAATTTTGTCTTATTTGCTTCCCTTTTTTAAAATTTTTATTTTTAAACTTTGTTACTACATATTCGTGGTAGAAAAATTAGAAAAAAATAACCAAAAAAGGAGAAAAATCAGAAATGTCACCACTGTTAAAATTTTGGTGCACATCCTGCTATACTTTTTCCATTACAAAATGATGCAAATAAATATCCATTTGTATATTACTAAATATGGGTTTTTACATTCTACTACTCATATATCTGTTCATTCTATTATGTCATCGACACTGTCACTGAACATACTCAGAACGTCAGAGAGTGGTATTGTGATGTTTAATAACTGTGTGGTATTGATTTAGCATCATTTATTTAACCAACAACATGGAATGAGACTCATGATGGATTGTCAAGTGGAAAATAACTGTAGGACAATAAATTTTCATTAAGAAATTAAGATTCGACCCCAAAAGTGAGACAATGTAAGAGACACAGAGGTATAGAACGGACTGTTGGCTTCA
>SJYC01077267.1:0-10023 GCA_006408675.1 Madoqua kirkii | reverse complement strand
AGTTCATGGGGTTGCAAAGAGTCAGACATGACTGAGCAACTGAACTGAACTGAACTGAAGGTATCTTAAGTCTAATTTTAAAATCTTTCCTCTATTTCTAGATCTCCTCTGTTGTCTTTTTTATTATTATAAACATTTATATTATTTTGCCCCATTCTGTCAATCTTTTATCCTAAGATTCTTAAAGCAAAGTATCTGATAGAACCCATTTTCAAGATCAAGGTCATTGCACTGCTATTCTAATGCCAAGAAATACAAGAAGTACTTTGTACTAACTCTAATCCTCTTCCTTACCATTCATATGGTCCTAAAACTGTCACCTGCCAAGGCCAGAAATGTATGGATCACTATAAACCCTTACCTCACACTGTACCTGTTCCTTGGAAGCAGTGTTGAACTGATGCTCCCTTTTAAATATCTTTTCACTTGGAATTTCTCTTACTTAGAATTCTATGTACTCTCTTATCCAACTTGAAATTCTTAGCTCTCTCCATTTCCCAAATTCAAAGGTCAGATTCCACCCTAAATTAATAGAGCTCAGCTCCTTTGGCCCTCCAATATCATACCAACACTATATAGTTTATAGTGCTTCCCAGATGGCTCACTGGTAAAGAATCCTTGGAAGCAGTGTTGAACTGATGCTCCCTTTTAAATATCTTTTCACTTGGAATTTCTCTTACTTAGAATTCTATGTACTCTCTTATCCAACTTGAAATTCTTAGCTCTCTCCATTTCCCAAATTCAAAGGTCAGATTCCACCCTAAATTAATAGAGCTCAGCTCCTTTGGCCCTCCAATATCATACCAACACTATATAGTTTATAGTGCTTCCCAGATGGCTCACTGGTAAAGAATTTGCTTGCCAAGCTGGAAAAGTGAGTTCAATCCCTGGGTTGGGAAGATCCCCTGCTAAAGGAAATGGCAACGCACTCTAGTATTCTTGCCTGGAGAATCCCATGGACAGAGGAGCCTGCTAGGCTACAGTCCATGAGGTTGCAAAGAGTCAAGCACAGCTTATTGACTAAATACAATAATGTATTTTACAACCAGAGAGATATTTTAAAATCAAGTCATCCCTCCGCTCAAAACCTCTTAATGATTTCCCATCACAATTAAGGTACAGTCTAAAATACATTGCAGCATTTACAGTGTTCATGGTCTGGCCCACAACTACTTCACCAGCTTAAAGTCTGGCTACCCTTCCCCTTTGTCATCCCTACTCTAGCTATTCGGGGTGCTTTCTGTTCTCAAAATATGTCAAATGCACACTCACCTCCTGGTTGCTGAACTCTCTTCCATCTGCAATGATCCCTCCATCCAAAACCAGTGTTCTGCTAACCCAACCCTATATGCTTCACTACAAATCATCTTGAAGTTAATTCCTTCTCGATTCTTTACACGAACACTCCAGCCTCCTCCTTTCAAAGATTACAATAGACCTCTCTGTTATATCTTTTCCTAGTGTCCCACGCTTCCATTTTTATTGCTTTTCTTTCTTTTGTCATTAGGTGTCATATACCAGAGGCCCCTGTTTCTTGGTAGAAATGTTATTAATAGGTATGGTAGCAATATTATTAATAAGTAATATCATGATGAAATAGTGCATATCAAAAACAATGTATAATCTGCAAAAAATGCCCAGTAAATGTTGTGAGAATATTCTGTACTGCCAACTGCCTCAAGTTCTCAAGCTTAAATCGGATGCTTTCATTATATCACCAACAGTACATAACACAGTAGATATTTTGAAAGAAATAGTTAATGGATGAACTGATTTTCCAAATGGAAATATTGAAAGTTAATTTCTGAAAAGTCTCAAAGTAGAACAATCATTCTCCATGTTATTCAATACTACCACAAGCTAGTTTTAGAAAAGGCAGAGGAACCAGAGATCAAATTACCAACATGAGCTGGATCATCGAAAAAGCAAGAGAGTTCTAGGGAAAAAAAAAAAAAAAAAACAACCCTATTTTTGCTTTATTGACTATGACAAAGCCTTTGACTGTGTGGATCACAATAAACTGTGGAAAATTCTGAAAGAGATGGGAATACCAGACCACCTGACCTGCCTCTTGAGAAATCTGTAGGCAGGTCAGGAAGCAACAGTTAGAAGTGGGCATGGAACAATTGGCTTCAAATAGGAAAAGGAGTACATCAAGGCTGTATATTGTCACCCTGCTTATTTAACTTATATGCAGAGTACATCATGAGAAACGCTGGACTGGAAGAAACACAAGCTGGAATCAAGATTGCTGAGAGAAATATCAATAACCTCAGATATGCAGATAACACCACCCTTATGGCAGAAAGTGAAGAGGAGCTAAAAAGCCTCTTGATTAAAGTGAAAGAGGAGATGAAAAAGTTGGCTTAAAGCTCAACATTTAGAAAACAAAGATCATGGCATCTGGTCCCATCACTTCATGGGAAATAGATGGAGAAACAGTAGAAACAGTGTCAGACTTTATTTTGGGGGGCTCCAAAATCACTGCAGATGGTGACTGCAGCCATGAAATTAGAAGACACTTACTCCTTGGAAGAAAACTTATGACCAACCTAGATAGTGTATTCAAACGCAGAGACATTACTTTGCTGACTGACGTCCATCTAGTCAAGGCTATGGTTTTTCCAGTGGTCATGTATGGATGTGAGAGTTGGACTGTGAAGAAGGCTGAGCGCCAAAGAACTGATGCTTTTGAACTGTGGTGTTGGAGAAGACTCTTGAGAGTCCCTTGCACTGCAAGGAGATCCAACCAGTCCATTCTGAAGGAGATCAACCCTGGGATTTCTTTGAAGGGAATGATGCTAAAGCTAAAACTCCAGTACTTTGGCCACTTCATGCATAGAGTTGACTCATTGGAAAAGTCTCTGATGCTGGGAGGGATTGGGGGCAGGAAGAGAAGGGGAACGACAGAGGATGAGATGGCTGGATGGCATCATGGACTCGATGGACATGAGTCTGAGTGAACTCCAAGAGATGGTGATGAACAGGGAGGCCTGTCGTGCTGCGATTCATGGGGTTGCAAAGAGTCAGACATGACTGAGCGACTGAACTGAACTGAACTCATTAAAAGAAAGCACGAAAGGAAAGAGTAAAGAATGAGGGGAAGGAGGGAGGAACAAACATGACAACCACAGACTGCTAGCCTTTGTAGTCACTTGCAGCAGATGTCATAGGAACCAGGCAAAAATTGAAAATAGAATTCTGAATAAATACACTCTGTGAGAGTCCTTTGGACAGTAGGGAGATCAAACCAGTCAATCCTAAAGGAAGTCAACACTGAATATCCATTGGAAGGACTGATGCTAAAGTTGAAGCTCCAATACTTTGGTTACCTGATGCAAACAACTGACTGATTGGAAAAGACTCTGATGCTGAGAAAGATTGAAGGCAAGAGGAGAAGGAGATGACAGAGGATGAGATGGTTGGATGGCTTTATCAACTCAGTGTACATGAGTTTGAGAAAACTCCAGGAGATGGTGATGGACAGGGAAGCCTGGCATGCTGCAGTCCACGGGGTCACAAAAAGTTGGGCACAACTGAGCAACTGAACAACAACTGTCTTCTAGATTACAAACATTAAAACAGCTTGTAACTTTAAAACATTAAAACAAATATAAAATGGCTTGTGACTTATTTATAATCAATAAATTAATGTATTAATATTTCAATGAGTCATTAGAGACATTTAGGTTCTCATGCAGTTTAGGAAGTAAAGTTTCTAGGTCAGAACTTATGTGGCTCATTTAACAGCTCTTGAAAGCAGATTTCTTCACTTAAAACCCCTTAAGTTTTATCTAAACATGAATCATAATAAACAGCCTTTGACACTCACAAAACCATTTCTTAAATATGGTTCTGAGCACTATAGCAACCAAAGATGAGATGAAGTGTCACTATCTCCATCTTACAGAGATATATAGTCAAAATTTATTTAATTAGTCAAGAACACATAGTTAATAAGTAGCAAGACAATCTTTGGAGAAGGCAATGGCAACCCACTCCAGTACTCTTGCCTAGAAAATCTTATGGGCTGCAGTCTATGTAGTCACTAAGAGTCAGGCATGACTGAGTGACTTCACTTTCACTTTCATGCATTGGAGAAGGAAATGGCAAGCCATTCCAGTATTCTTGCCTGGATAATCCCAGGGACAGAGGAGCCTAGTGAGCTGCCATTTATAGGGTTGCACAGAGTCAGACACGAGAGAAGTGACTTACCAGCAGCAGCAGCAAAAAGACAATCTTAACTAGCCTAAAATTCGCTCTTTGCTACACAAAACTGTGATCATAGTTTCGGGTTTTTACTGCTTTATCCATCTAGTGACTTGTCTCTAATATTACTTATTTCTACAAAAGCATGAACACTAGTCCCCTTAATTTAAAAAACTCAGAAAAAAACTTAAAAATGTATATATTTTCCAAGCAGCCAGATGAAAGGAAAATCAGCAATAATATAGCTAATGCATATTGAGTATATAGTTATTGTTCTACATAACTGAGATATACTATCTCCTCAAGGCTCTCAACCCTATGATAGATATTATTACAAGCCTCACCTTGTGAATGAGGAGACCCAGGCACAAAGACTGAACAATTCCACCTGTCATACATAAATCAGTGATGGAGCCAGAATACAAATGCAGGCCGAAGTCCTGACTTCTCCCCCAGGAGGCTCTATCACAAACCAAATAGAACTTTGATCTGACTCCAGACACAGCCAGCATAGTCATATGAAGGATTATTTTTTAAGAACCTCAGTAAGTTGTACCATTTTCAAAGCCTGAAAGACTATGCCCCACAGAGTATCAGCATGAGGTCAGCCCTCAGTCAACGGTCATTTCAATTTTTTCTGACTTATTATCCAAAGTTATTTTCCCTCCTAACCTCACAATTTCTCTTAATGAGAAAAATAGACAAGAAAATAAAATTGTGAATCCCAGACCAAAAGAAAAATTGTTTGAAGATAAATTTAAAGAGCTATTTTGATTGATCCATTTTGGCCTTAGCAAAAGCACATCAAGGCCAACAATACCTATTTTCTAGACTTATAAGGATTTAGTATCAACCTTCAAAGCAAAGTAGTCACACAGACAATAGCCATGTAGACAGCATGCAGCAGAAACAACATACAACAGTACAGACATTGGACAGTAAGTAAAATGGCACCATTTCAAATCACCTCAATTTTCCTTTGTGAAAAATGGTGATAGTGTCTGTTCTGATTGCCTTACCCAGTTGTTGTAAGAATGAGGTTAATTAACACATTACATAAACACAAAATTCTGTAGTGATATTTGAAGGATCAAAGCTGTAGGCGAGTGAAAAACAAGACTCCAGCTTATCCGAAACAGGTGTGGATCAAGATAATATAATAATATGTGCCTATTGCTAATGCAAACTAAGTTACCTGACAGCTGAACTCAGCTCCTATAGGTGTGTCACACAGCTGTGCTAAGTGGGAGGACCAGACACACTTCTGTATCTCAATATCTCTCTGTTTCTCCTGCACATGCACCATTAACAGTATTGGTTGAAGGGAGTCAAAGATGAGGAGGAAGAAAGCTGTCAACAGAAGGTAGACATCACCCTCTTAGAAGTCAAAATTAAACGATGGGGTGGGGTTGGGTGGAGTGTGGTGGAGGGAATAAAGATGTTAGAAATCGGAACATTTGATTCTGAATGAATTCCACTCATAGTCTCAATCTGCATTTAAGACTCAGCCTCCCCATAAAATCTGGCTCTCTCATACCTACTTTTCCTTTGTTCTCCTGGTCTGGGCCCTAAGCCGCATTGATGGCAAAGTTTAAACTTTCTGGTCTCCAGCTGAGGCAGGGGCAGGAACGGTGGAAGCAGTAGCAACAGCAGCAAAAGGACATGATTCACACAGGATGAGGAAAGGGAAAGCCCTGTGCTCATGCTTTAATTTCGCCTGCCTGCTAGCTATTGCCTTGCCTATAGGCACATTAGCTAAACCAAGAACTTGAAATGATTCTTACCACCTCAAGGAGGTAAATGCTGCCCAACATTTCCATGCCATCTTTAGGAGCTTTCAGAGTTCAAAGATCCCCCAAGATTATTTATGCCTTCTTTTTGGAATTTAGGCTGGTGGTTCTTGGTAGAAAAATCATTTTTATGAGATTAAAGCCCCTCTTGACAAATACATTCCCATTATAAAGGAAAAAAATATTTATGTTCACAATTGCCATTTCCCTCACATTTGTGAAACTAGTTCACTTTATGTCTTACTCATTATTTCTTGCTTTCACCTGCCTTTCTAACCTTAAAGATGGCTAGTTCTCAGTTTTCTGGAAAAACAGCATTTCACTGAGAACCACATGTTCATACAGGTTGAGATGGCCTGTTGTCTCCAGAGAGGAGCAATATCTTTAAACTCATTTTATTCAACACCAATCTGTGATGCCTTCTGACTTTCCACCTCTAGTTATAACTAGAAAATCATGTATTTCCATCTTGAGTAAGCATATCTAGAGGAAGATAACAATTCAAAGGCAAGACTTCAAAGAATGTTGAGAAGATAAACTCAGAAGAGAGTAGAACCAGAAGTTGGGTTGAAAGACAATTGTTGAGAGTAATCCAACTATTTCTTATTTTAGCCGTTCTGACCAACCTAGATAGCATATTAAAAGGCAGAGATGTTACTTTGTCAACACAGGTTCATCTAGTCAAGGCTATGGTTTTTCCAGTAGTCGTGTATGGATGTGAGAGTTAGACTATAAAGAAAGCTGAGCACAGAATAGACGCTTTTGAACAGTGGTTTTGGAGAAGACTCTTTAGAGTCCCTTGAACTGCAAGGAGATCCAACCAGTCCATCCTAAAGGAGATCAGTAATGATTATTAATTGGAAAGACTGATGCTGAAGTTGAAACTCCAATACTTTGGCCACATGGTGTGAAGAGCTGATTCATTTGAAAAGACCCCGATGCTGGGAAAGACTGAGGGCAGATGGAGATGACAGGATGAAATGATTGGATGGCATCACAGACTCAATGGACATGGGTTTGGGTGGACTCTGAGAGTTGGTGATGGACCGGGGGCCTGGCATGCTGTGGTTCATGAGGTCGCAAAGAGTCGGACACAACTGAGCAACTGAACTGAACTGATAGGCATATTGTGATAACACATCATGGTTATAATTTGAATACTCTTAAAGGTTAATGATGTTGACCATTTCCATATATTCAGCTATTATTGTAAATATATCCTCTTCAATGAAATATTTCCTAAATTACTTATTTTCTAATTGGATACATTATTTTTTATTGTTGAGCTTTGAAACAATTACATATTGTGGATATGAATTCTTTGTTGAATATGTGGTTTAAAAATATTTCCTCTCTTTGTTTATTTTATTTTATCAGTTATTCCTTTTGTGGACTGTGGCTTTTCCATCAAAGCTAAGCATTTTTACTAACTCTGGAATCCCCAAATTTTCCTTTTTCTTTCAAAGGACTTAAACAGTTTTATGTTTTACATTGAAGTTCATGAACAATTTTGAGCTTTTGTATAAAGTGTGAGAATTGGATTGAAGTTCATCTTTTCTCCCTATTGATGTCCAACTACTCTACTACCATTTGTTGAAAAGACTATCTTCCCGTGCATTGAATTGCTTTTGCATCTTTGTCAACAATCTTTTCAGCATATTTGTGTGAGTGCTCTGTTCTATTCCATTGATCTGTACATGTATACTTCCACCAGGTCCACACAGTTTATTATTGTACTGTAGTTATATAATAAATATTGAAATTAGGTGGACTGATTCCTTCCACTTTATTCTTCTTTTTTCAAGCTTATTTTTAACTGAAGTAGAGTTGATTTACAATATTATATTAATTTCAAATATAAAATATAGTGATTCAATATTTTGCAGATTCTATTCTATTAAAAGTCTTTATAAGTTAATGGTTATAATGCCCTGTGATTTACAGTGTACCCCTGTTGTTTACCTATTTTATACATGGTGGTGGTGGTTTAGTCACTAAGTCATGTCCAAGTCTTGTGATCACATGGACTATAGCCTGCCAGGCGCCTCTGTCCATGAGATTCTCCAGGCAAGAATACTGGAGTGGTTGCCATTTCCTTCTCCAGGGGATCTTCCCAAGCCAGAAATCGAATCCAGGTCTCCTGCATTGCAGGCAGATTCTTTACTGATTGAAATACAAGAGAAGATCAATACTTGGTAGGTTGTATAACTTACTCCCAAACCCTTAACTTAATCCCTCCCTCCTTTTTCTCTCTCCTCTGATAACCAGTAGTTTGTTTTCTATTAGTTACTTTTCTTTTCCTTATAAATTTTAAATTAATTTTGCTTATATCTACAAAAAAGATTTTTTAGAGTTTAGACAAGAGTTGTAGTAAACTTACCTGTCTATTTATTTACATCTTATTTTATTTCTTTCATCAGCATTGTTTCCTGTCCTCATAGTGCTGAAAATATTATGTTAGATTTGCACCTATTTCTCTTATTCATCTGTTTTTTAAAAAAAAGTTTATCAGAGTATAGTTGATTTACTATGTTAGTTTCAGGTGTACAACAAAGTGAATCAGTTACACATATACATATATCCACTCTTATTTTAGATACTTTTCCCATAGAGGTAATTACAGAGTACTGAGTAGAGTTCCTTATGCTGTGCGGTAAGTCTTTATTAGTTATCTATTTGATGTACAGTAGTATGTATATAGGGCTTCCCTGGTAGCTCAGTTGGGAGACCCCTGTTCAGTTTCTGAGTCAGGAAGATCCCTTGAAGAAGGGATACACAGAGATATCCTGGAGTCGGGATAGGCTACTCTCTCCGGTATTCTTAGGCTTCCCTGGTGGCTCAGACAGTAAACAATCAATCTGCTGAGAGACCTGGGTTGGGACACTCCCCTGGAGGATAGCATGGCAACCCACTCCAGTACTCTTGCCTGGAGATTCCTAATGGACAGAGGAGCCTGGCGCCTACAGACCAATGGAGTTGCAAAGAATCGGACATCGCTGATCAACTAAGCACAGCACAGCAGTGTATATATCAATCTCAATATCAACTTTAAGTAGTGTTGTATTTTTAAATTGAGGTCCACGTGTTCATTGTAAGTATGTAGAATAAAATTGATTTTTGTATGCTTATCCTGTGTCCTGCAAACTTCCTAAACTCACTAGTTTAAGGCATTGGTTTTTTTAATTTTTTTGAAGATTCTTTGGGATTTTGTACTTAAACATTTATGTCATATACAATAGGAGCAACTTTATTTTCTCCTTTTCTGTAGATACTGCTTTTATTTTCTGTATTTCTTATTACATTGACTGGAAGTTCCAGCACTGTATTGAGTGAGAATAAATCAGCACCTTTGCCTGGCTCCTAATCTTAGGGAATCACATGCAGTCTTTCCAGGTTAAGGATAATGTTAGTTAAAATTCAGAAGGTAATTTTTGTCAAACTAAGAAAGTTATCACTATTTTCCCAGAAGCTCTAATCATAAATTAGTTGGGAATTTTGTTAATGTTTTCTCTGCATTAATTAATATGTTCACTGATTTCTTTCTCTTCAGTCTCTTAATCTGGTGAATTGCATCAGCTGATTTTTTTTAATATTGCATCAGCTTTTCATCTGTGTGATAAAATCTGCTTGCTCATTATGTATATTTTTTAAATATATCTATCAATTTCATTTGCTAATATTTTGTTAAAGAATTTTGTATCTATAGTCATGAATATATATGTCTACATTTTCTTACTTTGGCATGTCTATGTCTCGTTTGGGTATCAGGGTAATAGTAATTTCATAAATTCAGCTGGGAAGTGTTTGTTTGTTTTCCTTATTTTTCTGGAAAGAAATGTATAGAATGGCTGTTCATTCTTCCTTAAATGTTTGGTATATTTCCCCAGGGAAACTAAGTCTGGAGATTTCTCTTTTGGGAGAATAATAATTATAAATTCAATTTCCTTAATAATTTTAAGGCAATTCAAATTATTTGTTGACTGACTTCTGGTATTTCTTTTCAGGAATTGTATTCATTTTCTGT
>SJYC01077266.1:0-22451 GCA_006408675.1 Madoqua kirkii | reverse complement strand
TCTTTTTCTTTTCCTTTGTTAATCTTGGTAGAGTTTTGACTATTTATTAATATTTTCAAAAAATAGCTCTTTATTTCATTAATTTTTCTCTGTTGTTTTCAGCTTTTAATTTCTTTGGCTTCTACTTTTATCTTTATTATTTTCCTTCTGTTTGTTATGGGTATTTTGACCTTTTTCTAGGTTACTAAGGTTGGAGGATAGATGACTAGCTTTAGATTTCTTCTTTTCTAATCCATACATTTAGTGCCATAAATTTTCATCACAGCTATTTCCAAATATTTTGATATATTGTATTTGCATTCTTATTTGGTTCAGTGTATGCTTTTTAATGTCTTTTGAGACTTCCTTTTTGACTCAGAAATTATTTGGAAATATTCTACTCAGTTTCCAAATGTTTAGGGATTTACCTACCATGTCTCTGTTGTTGATTTCTACTAGATTATTTTGTAATCAGAGAACACACTTTTATAATTTTTAGAAATATTTAGTTTTTATTTATTATTGAGGTGTGCTAAGCATACATGAAAGTGCACATGTCCTACTTGTGTTGTTCAGTGAAATGTCATGAACTGAAATATTTGTGTTGTAAGAACCCGTGTCAAGAAATCAGCCCTTGTAGAGCTTTCTTTTACTTATTTTTTCATTTGCTACTCCCAGAGGGCCTTCACTTTCCTGACTTCTAAATGCTGCCTGTAATATGTGGATATTGCTTGTCATCCTAAAGCATTACCATTTTATTAGTATTCTAGAATTGTCCTTTTCTATTGTGTTATAATATAAATAGTATACAACTTATCATTTTAACTGCTAGCTACAAGAAGGTAGCAGGTTTGATACCTGGTTTGGGAAGATCCCCTGCAGAAGGGAATGGCTATTCACTCCAGTACTCTTGCCTGAGAAATCCCATGAACAGAGGAACCTGGTGGGCTACAGTTCGTGGAGTTCCAAAGAGTAGGACATAACTGGGTGATTAACGCTTTCACTTTCATATTTGTAATTGTTTGAAATTTACAGAGATTGGTTTTATATTCCATGATATTGTCTATCTTGGTCTTCAATCTATGTGTACTTGAAAAGAATGTATTCTGAGCACTATAGACAGAGTGTTCTCTAAATGCTTATTACATCCTATTAATATATATGTCTTCTACCTCTTTGATAAGTCCAGTGATTCTGTCAATACTTGAGAGAGGGATTTTGAAGTTTCCAACTATATTGTTGATTTGTCTATTTTTCCTTTCAGCTCTGTCAGTTTTTGTTTGACTTATTGTCAGGGTCCAGCCCCAGTGGATCCAGGGTAATTCAAAGTGGGGATGGAGTCAGGCATTGATTTGGAAAGGACAAGGAAAGAATGTTGTAGAATTCAGCTCTGTCAGTTTTTGTTTGACTTATTGTCAGGGTCCAGCCCCAGTGGATCCAGGGTAATTCAAAGTGGGGATGGAGTCAGGCATTGATTTGGAAAGAGACAAGGAAAGAATGTTGTAGATAAGAAAACAGAGGAGAGAAAGAAGCTGATATTCCTTGGTTTACATAGAAAGCCAATAAAACCCTGAGACAAGGAGTTTGCCCTATTCACAGAGGCCACAGGTGCCCTCCCAGTCTCCCGAGGGAGTGAAGATGCAGAACGTCTTCCCATTCAGGTCTTAGAAACCCAAGCAGATAACTGAACGCAGGGAGCTTCTATGCTCCAAGGGATCAGCCTGAAAAAAGAGAGTAAGAAAGAAAAAAGACACGGGGTGACCAAGCTTCTTCGAACGAGGCCCGTTACTTTATTTTCAAAAAGGACTTTTATATCTTTCCCACAAAATGATGTTGTGTACATTATCTTCTGGCCTTGGAGGCCTGTGAAACATTTTATGATCCTCTTTTGATAAAGGCTGCTTAACCAGAAAACTTATTTTCCCTCAAAATGTTTTTTCTTTATATTTCTAATCTATGTCAGCCTCAGAAAGTATCAAACAAATTTACATTTTTCACGGAGCAAAGGTGCAGTAAGTTACAGCAAAGAAAGAATCAATTAGCTCAAAAATCTGATGTGGTTAATTTCAAGGCTACTATTTTGTTTTCTTACATCCCAGCTATGTTAACTAATGCACTCCCAGGTGCACAGCGGCTAAGAGATATGGGAACTTAGCAACAAGCATTGGCCCAATAATGAAATCCTCCACCAGCACTACTCTAATAACTTTTAAGTCTTTGAAAGGCTCTATGTTTTAGGCTTCCTGTGCCTCTCACAGTTGGGGGGCTGTAAACAATCACATGTGTAGTTGTAAAAGTCCGGGTAAACCTGTCATGCAAGTTAGAGAGCCATCAGAGGGGGTTGAGCTGAGACACTCCTTTATATATAGAGGAGACTATTAACTGGAGCTCTAAGTTAGCTTTTTCCAAAGAAATGTGGTCAGGGATAGCCCTCCTGTAATGTCAGAAGAATAGGTGGAAAGCATAATGCAGTAAGGCAGGCAGACTCTGGTTTTGGGGATAGATGCTCAAGAAAGTCCAGGGGGACCCCTGAGGCCTGATCTCGCCTTTGCGTTTTGTCAGGCCCCTTTCCTCATGACCTTTGCCATGGGCAGGATTCCCCAGGCTGGCTCCCAGCAATTTATACTTTGACTCTCTCTTGCTTGTTTCATACATAGGACTGTTATGTCTTTTGGTGAAATGACCTGCTTAACATTATATAATGTTCCACTCTGTTTCTAAAATTTTTCTTCACTCTCATCTATTTTGTTTAATGTTAGTAAGTATTAATAATTATAGTAATTAATAATTATTAATTAATGTTAATTATTAAACATATATTTATATATAATTATTATAAAAATAGCTCTTCCTGTTTTTCTTTGATTAAACTGTGCTTTATATATCTTTATTCATCATTTTATTTTCATCATACCAAATATTTATATTTAACATGAGTTTCTTATAGACTGCATATAATTATATCATGCTTTTCAATTCATTCTTTCAAGTTCTGTCTCATAATTAGTTTATTAGAAAATGTATATATAGCTTATTCATTGTCATATTTTGGACTAAAGTCTGGCATTTTATTTTTTGTTCTCTGTTCTTTTGCATTTTGTTTCTCTGTTTTCTTTTTCCTGCCTTTCTCTAAAGTAGTTTAGTATATTTTATGGCTTGATTTTGATTTATCAACAGTGTTTTTAGTATGTCTCATTATATAGTGTTTTTAGTGGTTGTTCAATGTCTTGCATTGTATATACATATCTGGTCTACTGGTGTCATCATTTTATTACCAGTTAAAATGAAATATTAACATCAAATTGCCAACATCTGTTGGATCACAGAGAAAGCAAGAGAGTTTCAGAAAAATATCTACTTCTGCTTTATTCATTATGACAAAGCCTTCAACTGTGTGGATCACCACAAACTGTGGGAAATTCTTCAAGAGATGGGAATACTAAATCCCCTGACCTGCCTACTGAGAAATCTGTATGTAAGTTAAGAAGCACAGTTAGAAACAGATGTGGAACAACAAACTGGTTCCAAATTGGGAAAAGAGTATGTCAAGGTAGTATATTGTCACCCTGCTTATTTAACTTATATGCAGAGTACATCATGAGAAATGCTGGGCTGGATGAAGCACAAGCTGGAATCAAGATTGCTGGGAGAAATATCAATCACCTCAGATATGCAGATGACACCACCCTTATGGCAGAAAGTGAAGAGGAACTAAAGAACCTCTTGATGAAAGTGAAAGAGGAGAGTGAAAAACCTGGCTTAGAACTCAACATTCAAAAAACTAAAATAATAGCATCTGGTCCCATCTCTTCGTGGCAAATAGATGGGGAAACAATGAAAACAGTCAAAGACTTTATTTCCCTGGGCTCCAAAGACATTGCAAATGATGACTGCAGCCGTGAAATTAAATGACACTTGCTCCTTGGAAGTAAAGCTCTGACCAACCTAGACAGCTAACTAAAAAGTAGAGACATTACTTACCAACAAAGGTCTATTTAGTCAAAGCTATGGTTTTTCTAGTGGTCATATATGGATGTGAGAGTTGGACCATAAAGAAAGCTAAGTGCCAAAGAATTGATTCTTTTAAACTGTGCTGTTAGAGAAGACTCTTGAGAGTGAGTCCCTTGGACTGCAAGATCAAACCAGTCAATCCTAAAGGAAGTCAGTCCTGAATGTTCATTGAAAGAACTGATGCTGAAGCTGAAACTCCAATACTTTGGCCACTTGATGCAAACAACTGACTCATTGGAAAAGACACTGATGCTGGGAAAGACTGAAGGCAGGAGGAGAAGGGACTACAGAGGATGAGATGGTTGAATGGCATCACCCAGTCAAAGGACATAAATTTGAGTAAGCCATGGAGGTTGGTGATGGACAGGAAGGCTGACATGATTCAGTCCATGGGGTCACAAAGAGTCGAACGTGACTGAGTGACTGGACTGAAAAATCAAATATAAAAACCTCACCTTCCTTTACATTCATTTATTTCCTTCATTTATAATGCAATTTAATTAGATATTTCCTCCAGAAACATTTAGAATCACATCAGACTCTGCAATAATTCTTGTTTCAATTTTCAAACAGTTGAAACTTAACAGAATAAAAAAATATTATGTTTATCCATATTTTGTGTTTCATATTCTTTCTTCTTTCCTAGATGTTCCCAAGTTCGTATTTCTTTCATTTCCTTTCTGTTTAGAGAACATCCGTTAGCCATTGTTTTATAGTAGAACTACCAGCAACAAGTTCTCTTATGCTTTCTTCTTCAGAAAATGTCTTGATTTCCCCTTTCATTCCTGAAGGATGTTTTCACTGTGTACTAGAACTGGGTTGACAGTTCTTTTCTTTTAGCACTGAAAAAAGTATCATGACACTTCCTTCAGTCCTTCAGTTTCTGATGTGAAAGCCACTGTCACTCAAATTGTTTTTCCCTAGAAATGTTATTTTTCTCTCACTGCCCTTAAGAATTTTTTTCTCTGTTTTCAGCTTTTATAAATTTATTTACGATGGGCCTTTGGCATGGATATCTTTGGGTTATATTGTTTGGAATTCACTCTCTAAGTTTTTCTTCTCTAAATTTAATCATCTCAAGATATATACAATATGATAATTTAATAAATGTATTCCATGTGAAATGGTTAGTAAAACCAACTTCATAAACACATTCATCTCCTCACATAGTTACCATTCTATTAGCAACTTTCAAGGATAGATTGTAGTGTCATTAACTATACTCATGATGCTACACTTTAGAGTCCACAGCTCTCTCGTCTTATAATTGGAAGTTATTACTCTTTGACCAACATCTCCCAATTTCTCCTGTCCCCAGTCCTTGGCAACCATAATTCTACCCTCTGTTTCTATGCCTCTGACTGTTTTGGATTCCTCATGTGAATGACAGCATACAGTATATGTCTTTCTCTATCCAGCTTATTTAACTCAGCTTCTTGAATTTATAGGTTTACATGTATTGCCAAATTTGAGAGTTTTGAGACATTTTCTTTTTTAGTCCTATCCCCTTTCTTCATTCATGAAATTCTGATCACATGGATATTAGATTTTTTGTTTTATAATCCCACAGACACCCTAAGGTTTGTTCATTCATGGTCTCTGTTTCCTCTCTGCTGTTCAGATTGTATTATCTTCCAGTTTATTGATCCTTTTTTCTACTTCCTCCTTCATACTGGAAACTCAACCACTGTGCTTTTTATTTTTGTTATTGTATTTTCTGGGTCTAAATTTTCTGCATGTTCTTCTTTATATCTATTATTCCCTTGTTGAAATGTTTATATTTCTTTCTTAAGGCTTTCTGGTCTATCATTTATATCAAGATTGCTCATAATTGCTCACTGAAGCATTTTTGTCATGGATGCCTTGTTATTTGCCAGATATTTCTAACTTCTCTGTCATTTTACTGTTGGCATCTTTGTCTTTTATCATTCAGTCTGAAATCTTCCTGCTCTTGCTACAAGTGATTTTCAATTAAGCCTGAATATTTTCATATTATATAGGAACTCTAGCTCTTATTTAAACCTTTTTATATTAACTGGTTTTCTCTGACACTGTTCAATTGAGAGAAAAGTGAATGCTGTTTCGTTATTACCAGGTAGAAGTAGAAAGGCAAGACTGCCAATCAGCTCCACTGGTGCCTGTGGGGTGGGTGGTCCTTGTTACTTCTGGGCTGAGTAAGAGCTCTGATTTCCCTTGTCTCCACTAACCTTGAACTGAGGGTGGCCTCGAGATGTTGAACCTGATGACTCCTACCAATACCCTCTTCAGCAGATAGGAGAGATGCCTTTCTGCAAAGTAGGGGTTAAAAAGCCAAGTTCCCCACGTGAGTTCCAACAGCTCTAGGGGGAAAAGACAGCTCGTTACCAGCTGGCAGCAATGAAAGTCTTGTGTCTCTGTTTTTCCCCAACAACACCTGCCATTGGTGATTAGCATCTTGTTACAGCCTCAAGAGGGTAGATGTCTAGGTTCCCTAGGGCCTTTGCTGACATAGACAGACATGGGACCACAGAAACCATGGTATTTGACTAGTTGAGGGAAGTAATTATCTAAATGTTTTCTCTCTTGCTCTCTAGCCCCTTTTCTGATCATCAGTGAATAAGAGCAGATTCTTGATGGGATTTTGGTGTTTTCAGTTTGTTGGCCTCTTCAGCCCCAAGCCTGGGTTATATGAGGCAGAAAGAAAATTCGGGGATACTGTGTGTCATTCCCTTGGTCCCAAGATTCCTTCCCAGTTAGTCTGCCTTCTTCTCTCCATTTTTGTCTTTTTGTATTGTTTTATGTGTGATGTCCAAGATTCCTAGTTGTACTTAGGAGGACCAGGGGAAATATATTCCATTTCTCTAGAAGAAGAATCTCTTTTCTTGTAATTTAGAAATATATTTTATAAATAGTTAAATTTATTAACATTTGAATTTCCTTATTTATCTTTATTTCTATTTGTAATGTATTATGTTATCTAATAACATAACATAGTTAATATAATTTAATATTGTTTCATCTTCATTGTATTTCCCTATATTTCTCCATATGTCTCTTTCTAGCAAAAGTACTGTTTGTTTTTTTTTATAATGAGAGTAATGTAATGGGCATTATTAACTTAACAACAATAGACGAGAAACAATTATTTGGGAGGGGAAAAATTGTATGTATTTTATGTGTACATACCCTAAGAAGGTAGACCAAAAACTGTGAAGCTATAGTTCAAATCACAGACTTAAACACTGCTGAATTCCTTGAAGTTTCTTTCCCATCCCTGTATCCACCAGGGTGTTATCTTAGGGTGTCTGTAGGTATACAGTGTGACTTGAACTGGTCAGTCTATTACATCTTTGATCCATCACTTTAGCCTCAACAAGCAGATATCCAACATGCCAGACTGTCTCCAGGATCATTGGAGAAATGCTTCTCATTTCATTGTCAGGACATGCGTGTCCCTGGTAGTGTTTTGTGCACAATTTCTGATTTTCATTCTCTGGGGGTATCTGCAGTTCTGAAACAATTAAGTTCAATCTGGCACGTAAACTGAAACATGTCTTGCAAACATGAGGATCTTTATTTCTATTTGTAATGTATTATGTTATCTAATAACATAACATAGTTAATATAATTTAATATTGTTTCATCTTCATTGTATTTCCCTATATTTCTCCATATGTCTCTTTCTAGCAAAAGTACTGTTTGTTTTTTTTTATAATGAGAGTAATGTAATGGGCATTATTAACTTAACAACAATAGACGAGAAACAATTATTTGGGAGGGGAAAAATTGTATGTATTTTATGTGTACATACCCTAAGAAGGTAGACCAAAAACTGTGAAGCTATAGTTCAAATCACAGACTTAAACACTGCTGAATTCCTTGAAGTTTCTTTCCCATCCCTGTATCCACCAGGGTGTTATCTTAGGGTGTCTGTAGGTATACAGTGTGACTTGAACTGGTCAGTCTATTACATCTTTGATCCATCACTTTAGCCTCACAAGCAGATATCCAACATGCCAGACTGTCTCCAGGATCATTGGAGAAATGCTTCTCATTTCATTGTCAGGACATGCGTGTCCCTGGTAGTGTTTTGTGCACAATTTCTGATTTTCATTCTCTGGGGGTATCTGCAGTTCTGAAACAATTAAGTTCAATCTGGCACGTAAACTGAAACATGTCTTGCAAACATGAGGCGCATGTGGTGACTGTAGTAAAACTACACATTGATTTCTGACCTAAGGCTCTCCGAGGAGTATCCCCGATTTCCCAAGGGTAAAGTTTGTGAGGGAATCTTTGATTAAACTGTAAGATTAAAGCAAGTTTAAGTGGCTGGGCAGCTCCCTATTCACTGCATGTTCGAGATGTCTTGAGAACATGTGTTATTCTTTTCAAAGTTGGTTGTAAATCAAACTCTCTAAATTGCTTCCAGATCAGTCTTTTCAGGCGAAGCATTAAGATGATGGTTCTGCCAGCCAAAATGCTAATGTTTGCTCCAATCACACACACGATTATAAATTCCCCTTTCCTAATATAGAAGAAGGAGATGCCAAGCCCGCCAGTCACCGCTTCTCCAGGTCAGCAGATGTGCTGTCTGCATTAGAAGATGCTGTCAGCAATTTGGTCACGATATAGCTCAGAGTTTTGAGAGCTCAGTTGTGTGTCTTGTGAAAAGACGTTGGCATAAATTCCCAAAATATTCTTCTTCTGAATTCTAAATGTAATATCAGATGAAAGTAGAATATTCAAGCTGAACTAAAGTAGACTTTCTGACAGGAAAATATTTTATAGTGCTTCAGACTTTAGTCTTTGATTATACTGTTTGAAATGCATGTAAAACTCATTCTTGGGTCTTCTCTTTCAGCTTTTTCTAATCAAAACTTTAATTTTAACTAGACTTTAATGACTGACTACTTAATAGTAATAAATATGCTGATCATAACAGAGATTCTTACCTAGTTTTCACAAATGAACTCTAATCCATCTGTAAAGCCCTAAATTTTGTGCTTTTTCTTTTTTCTGGAAAAGGGGCCCTTTGGTTACATTAGAGTCTCAAAGATGTGTATTAATTCAAATTTTTACTATTTTATCTTGTTAGTAGACCCAGTGATTTAAATTATATGAAGAAAGATAAAAATGAAGTATGGGCCAATATTTATTAAACATAAATATATATCCTTAAATTTATAAAATAGAAAAACAATTTACAACTAAAATTATAGATATATTAATATTACTAAACCAAAGTTACTTTGTTTAATTGTGGAATGTTGATTGTTTATGCCATTCTGGAACTATTTCAAAATGTGTTTTATAACTTCCAAAATAGCAAATGGTAATTTTTAACTTGTTGAGATCAAGTCTTACTCAATGCCCTTTGACAGGGTCATATATTCACAAGTGGCATTGTTGATTCTACATAAATATGCCTGGTAGACAGGAAAAGTTTTTCATAGCTCCTCAAAGGAAAAGTAAAGACTTAATAAATAAGAATAGATATTTTAAAATAGCATATGCATTTTCAATCCTGAATGAAACAGAATAAGCACATTTTACCCTGTCTTTACCATTGAATGCAACTATAAAAACTGGATATAATGCATGGAACAGATTTTGAGGGTTCTGGAAACAGTAATACAGGAAACTTGTGTATCATGACTAGAATGCAAAGTAATACCAAACCAGAGGTGAGATTTCTCCTCTGGTTTTCCTGGTGGCTCAGTGGTAGAGCATCCACCTGCAATAAAGGAGATGCAGGTTTGATCCCTGGGTCTGGAATAACCCCTGTAGAAAGAAATGGCAACCCACTCCAGTATTCTTGCCTGAGAAATCCCATGGACAAAGGAGTCTGGAGGGCTACAGTCTATGGGACTGCAAAAGAGTTGAACACAATTTAGAGCCTAGACAACAACATCCTAGAGCCAAATTAAATAAAACCTGAAGGAAATGGCTTCTGTTTATCCAGAAGGCATTCTAGAAGACCACTTTAGTTCTGACTTAAGAAGCAGGAAAAGGAACATCTCATGCTTAGATAGACTACAGAAATCACCTTTTTGTATTTTTCCCATATTCACAAGTGGCATTGTTGATTCTACATAAATATGCCTGGTAGACAGGAAAAGTTTTTCATAGCTCCTCAAAGGAAAAGTAAAGACTTAATAAATAAGAATAGATATTTTAAAATAGCATATGCATTTTCAATCCTGAATGAAACAGAATAAGCACATTTTACCCTGTCTTTACCATTGAATGCAACTATAAAAACTGGATATAATGCATGGAACAGATTTTGAGGGTTCTGGAAACAGTAATACAGGAAACTTGTGTATCATGACTAGAATGCAAAGTAATACCAAACCAGAGGTGAGATTTCTCCTCTGGTTTTCCTGGTGGCTCAGTGGTAGAGCATCCACCTGCAATAAAGGAGATGCAGGTTTGATCCCTGGGTCTGGAATAACCCCTGTAGAAAGAAATGGCAACCCACTCCAGTATTCTTGCCTGAGAAATCCCATGGACAAAGGAGTCTGGAGGGCTACAGTCTATGGGACTGCAAAAGAGTTGAACACAATTTAGAGCCTAGACAACAACATCCTAGAGCCAAATTAAATAAAACCTGAAGGAAATGGCTTCTGTTTATCCAGAAGGCATTCTAGAAGACCACTTTAGTTCTGACTTAAGAAGCAGGAAAAGGAACATCTCATGCTTAGATAGACTACAGAAATCACCTTTTTGTATTTTTCCCTCTTTTCCCCATCCTCTTGCATTTGAACCCCCCCCAAAAAATACTTTGGTGTGTATTAGTCACTCAGTCATGTCCAACTCCTTGCAACCTGACTCAGGGATCAAACCTGCATCTCTTGTGTTGGCAGGCAGATTCTTTACCATCTGAGCTACCAGGGAAGCCTGAGGTAAATAAAAGTTCTAATAGAAACCTGAGCTTCCCTCATATCTCAGTCAGTAAAGAATCTCCCTGCAATGTAGGAGACCTGCATTTGATCCCTGCATCAGGAAGATCCCCTAGAGAAGGAAATGGCAACCCACTCCAGTATTCTTGCCTGGAGAATCCCATGGACAGAAGAGCCTGGAGGACTACAGTCCATGGGGCCACAAAGTCATGACTGGGCATGCACTCACACAGTGAAAACCTACAGGAAGCAAAACTGTGAGACAGGTGGACATTCAGCCCCGTCACTGGAACTATGGTCCCAAGGAGGAGAGGGGAGCCTTCCTTCCCTTTTCTCTCACTCCACTGTATCTCTGCTTTGTCCTACAGGTGGGCATATTTATGAAAGGGCAAGGAAAGAGGATTAACTAAAGCCCCAGCTTCCGGGCCACATGACCAAAAAGGGGAGCTCCAGGGAAAGGGAACCAAAACATCCAGTTCAGTTCAGTTCACTTCAGTCACTCAGTCGTGTCTGGCTCTTTGTGACCCCATGAATCATAGCACACCAGGCTTCCCTGTCCATCACCAACTCCCTGAGTTCACTCAAACTCATGTCCATCGAGTCAGTGATGCCATCCAGCCATCTCATCCTCTGTCGTCCCCTTCTCTTCCTGCCCCCAATCCCTCTCAGCATCAGAGTCTTTTCCAGTGAGTCAACTCTTCGCATGAGGTGGCCAAAGTATTGGAGTTTCAGCTTTAGCACTAGTCCTTCCAATGAATACCCAGGACTAATCTCCTTTAGGATGAACTGCCTAGACCTTCTTGCAGTCCAAGGGACTCTCAAGAGTCTTCTCCAACAACCAGAGAGACTGCTAATAGAGTGGATGGAGCTTGGGAAAGCAATATCATATAATAATTTATAAACTTCTGAACTAAATCTTGAGATGTTTACATGTGGATCTGACAGTAATAAAAATACCAAACAATTTTAGAACCAAACCAACACACAGATCATCCCCAGGTGGAAGACAAATGCAAATAGTCTAATAAGGTCTTTTGAAACTGAACTAGCAAAGGAGCCATTACTGATAGAAAACAATTGCAATCTGAACCCAATTAAATTGTTAACTAAAACAAAAATAAGTTATCCATAGAATTTAAAAAAGACTAATACACTCATAATACTCAAAATATCTAGGATACAATTCAAAGTTACTGAACATACAAAGAATCTCAACTCTCATGAGAAAATTCAATCCACAGACATCAATACAAAGTAATGCAGATCTTGACATTTTCTGAGAAAGATTTTAGAGTAGCTACTAAAAAATTACTGCAACAAGCAATCATAAGCATTATTGAAATGAATAGAAAAAAGTTATCAGCAAAAAGAAGAAATAATATCTAAGCACATTTTAGAACTAAGTAAAATTGAAATTTGAAATTTGAAATCTTTGAACGGATATTACAAGGAAGGTACTCAGTGAACTTGAAGACAGATTAACAGAAAAACACTGGGGGAAAAATATGAAACTAAATGAATAACACATCAGAGACCTGAATGACAGTAACAAAAGATTTGATTTTTTTTCTATTTCTAAAATTTATTTATTTTTATTTGAAGGATGATTGTTTTAAAATATTATGTTGGTTTCTGCCATACATCGACATGAAATCAGCCATAGGTGTATATGTCCCCCCTCTTGCACCTCCCTTCTGCCTCCCATCCATCCCACCCCTCTAGGTTGTCACAGAGCCCTGGGTTGAAATCCCTGAGTCATATAACGGATTCCTCTGGCTATCTGTTTTACATACAGTAGTATAACACTGAGAAGACATCCGAAGAAGCAGTGGTTGAAAATATGACAATAGACATAAAACTATGGATTCAAGAAGCTTAGCAAACATATAGCAAGACTGCAAAAGTCCATGCCCAGACATATCAAAATCTGCAAACTAAAAGCAATAAAAATAATTTTAAAACAATTAGAAGAAAGAGAAGCATTTTCTATGCAGGGAAAGCAACTTGAATTATAGACTTCGCATCAGAAATTGGAAACCAAAAGGAAGTGACATGACACTTTTTAAATGCTGAAAGAAAAAGCTATCATGTCAGTATTCTATGCCTAGTAAAAATATATTTCAAGAATGAAGGTGAAATAAATTTCTAGATGTGACAGTAAAAGTACAATCCATAAAAGAGAAGAGAATTGACACACTGATCCCCATTGAAACTAAATACAAAATAAATCCATGATGAGACACTACCACCTACTGTATTACAATAGCTAAAATTAAAAAAATAAAAACCAGGAACACCAAGTGCTGGTAAAGGAATGAAACCATAGAACACTCATACATTGCCCTGGAGATTCAGAATGGCTCAGCTGCTCTGCAAGACCATTTTTCGGTGTCTTAAAATGGGTGACATATACTTACCATGTGACTCATCATCCCCACTTTCAAACTCATCCCAAAACCTACATACAATTTTTGATCAGTTCCATTCATCATCTTCAAAAACTGAAAACAACTCCAACTTCTTTCAACAGGTAAGTGGATAAGGAAACTGGTACATCCATATAAAAGAATCCAACTTGGCAATAAAACAAGAAAAAACTATTGATGCCACAAGAACTTGACTGCACCTCAGATGCATTATACTGAATGAAGGAGCCAGTCTCAAAAATTCACATACTCAGTGATTCAGTACAGATGACATTTTCATAAGCAGAAACCTGCAGTGACGGAATCGGGGAAAGGTGTGATGGCAACACTAGGAGCTTTGTTTGGTGGGTAATGGGATTACTTCAATATATACATGTTGAAATTGGCTAAATCAAAAGTAAAACTTACCTTAGCATATAACAATTTAGAAATAGTATTGAAAAACTTGTACATGGTCATTTGACAAAGAAGAAAATGAATAAAAATAAAGTATGTTTAATGTAAAAAAGAGCATTTGTCAAATGCTACACATTTGGTGCTACCAGGGTAGCTTGAATTATTAGGGCTATAATTAAGATTAATTTTCATTCCATATGGATTTTGCCATGTCTGCTTGATGACCTACTAAATTGTTAAGATTCATTGGTTCATGTCTCCCTGAATCTTTTCATTAATCTTCCCTCTCTCTTTCAGGTGAATTTGTCCAACCCTTCCTTTAGGTCATCTCTTTACCCTATGCATAATTTTATCACAGCATTCTTCCAGATATTTCCCACATTAATCTATAAATTCCATAAAGAAAGGAACAGCTCACTTTTAAGCATCAATTCCTAGCAAAGAGTGGTATACACTAAACACCAAATAAATGAGTGTTGAATGAATGAAATGTTTAAAGCTGCACGATATTTAAAGCTGCAAACTATCAGGGAGGGCTTTATCACTTCTGTGTTAAAGCTGAAATGTATTTTTTTTTAATTCAGATCTTCTCTCCAAATAATTGTTTTGGTGAAATACCAAATCTCCTTTCTTGGTTTACTATCTGTTAATGCAAATCAGCTCTTCTATATTTTATCATGTATGTGTGAAATTCTTTTATGCCCTGTGCTTCAGTGAAAGTGAACATTGCTCAGTTGTGTGCAACTCTTTGAGAATTCTCCAGGCCAGAATACTGGAGTGGGTAGCCTTTCTCTTCTTCCAGGGATCTTCCCAACCCAGGTATCAAACCCAAGTCTCTTGTATTGCAGGCAGATTCTTACCAGCTGAGCCCACAAGGGAAGCCCAAGAATGCTAGAGTAGGTAGCCTATCCCTTCTCCAGAGGATCATCTGGAGTCAAGAATCGAACCAGGGTCTCCTGCATTGCAGGCAGATTCTTTACCAACTGAGCTATCAGGGGATCCCCCTGTGCTTCAATATTGTGCTAATAAAACAACATTTTTTACCATTAGGATCAATATGGCAGAGTATAGATCAAGATCCTGAGCTCACTTTCCCCACAAACACAGTAAAGCTGCAATTTCATATAGAGCATCTCTTGCTGAAAATCACCTGAAGATTAGCAGACTAGTTCTACAACTAAGGCTATCAAGAAAGAACTACACAGTTCTGGTAGGAAGACAGGAGAAGTGAGTTAGCTAGGTTCTGAATCCCCAGCAGGTGGCCCAGATAAGGAGGGAGAGATCATGGGTTCAAGGGTCTTCCCTAGGGAAACAGTGTTCCGAACCATGTATCAGGTGCCTCAGCCCTGAAGTCTGACATCAGAGAGATAAGCCCCGTTAGCTGTTTGAACAGCAGTGTGACTTTTAAAATCTGAGCACTGCAAGGAAAAGAGAGTTTTGAAAGCACGCGTACAGACTTGCTTGGCTCCAGTCTCAGTGTACAGGCAGCAGACTGAAAAGCGCTTTGTGTTCCGGCCTCCCAGCCTGCCAGGACTGCCCCGCGGACCCCCGAGTCTGCACCGGGCTCCAGCTCTGACATCGTTCCGTCCAGGGCCAGAGGCCACCGTTGCCCCCTCACAGGTGCACACACACGGGAAGGAAGCTTCAGCCCGGGCCCGGGCCCTGCTTCCAGTCAAAGAGGAGGTTGCCATCCTCATCCTACCTGCCAGAAGCAGGAAGGAGAAGAAGCAGTGCAGCTGGGCCGCTTCAGACCCTCAGGACCCAGCTGTTCCTCTAACCCAGGAAAGGGCGCGTGTTCTGAATTGCACTGGCAAGCCCTTGGGCTCTAGCAACGTGCCCCACGACGGCAGAGGCCATCACCCTGGGCAGAAACCCAACTCCCTCTGGGCTCTCGTCCCTAGTAGAAAGAAGACCACAGTTAAGCCTAAAACAAATGTAAACCTGGGGCGGAAGGACAATTTTAAGTTTGAAAGAAATACGACTTGGGACCATGTCTGACTAAGTAGCATAAGAGACACAGGTTCAATCCCTGGGTCAGGAAGATCCCCTGGAGGAGGGCATGGCCACCCCTCAGTATTCCTGCCTGGAGAATCCCCATGGACAGAGGAGCCTGGCGGGCTACAGTCCATGGGGTCACAGAGTCAGACACGACTGGAGCGACTTAGCATGCACGCACGTGTCGGCAGACCTATAGTAAGAGAGGGGAAGGAGACATACTTGACTACTGAACGAATTTAACAGAGAAGGGTGAGGAAGTACAGCATAAATCAGCAACTAAAATACTCAGTGAAGGAGGAATAGCCACCTCTGGTACAGAAAATGTTATTTCACACTCCAGGGACATTTTAAGGGTGAAAAGAGTGTATATATCATGAAACACAGCTCAGGTAGAACTTCAAACTTAGACCCCATTCCACAACTCCAGTACCTTTTCCATCTATTACCATGAAAAAGACAAATGCAATCAGTAAATACTGAAACTAAGGGATTTACATGGTTTAAAGTATCCTCAAATCAGGCATGTTAAACCTCTTATATCAAAACAGGCTTGAGAAAGGGGGGAAATGAAATGGATTCACTTTATTGAAGCATATATCAATTCATCAATACCTATTTATTGAGACCCTACTAAATACAAGGCATTTAAGTATTAGTCACTCAGTCATGTCTGACTCTTTGCTGCTCCATGGATTTTAGCCCACCTGGTTCCTCTGTCCATGAGATTCTCTAGGCTAGAATACTGGAGTGGGTAGCCATTCCCTTCTCCAGGGGATCTTCCTGACCCAGGGATCAAACCCAGATCTCCCACATTGCATGCAAGTTCTACAGCTTAACTATGGATCAATAAAATATAATTCACAATGTGTCATTCCTGTAAACTATAACTTAGTGTGTATCAACATCTAATATCTTGGCAGTATGAGTTCAACTATTCTTGGTGAGTAAGAATAAAGTATCCTATAACTGACAGGCTAAGTGATAAAGCTGGAAATCTCCAAGTGCCCCTGAAGAATTAACTTAAGATCATAAATAATCCGTACAATCTGGGGGGAGGGGGAGAGCGTTGTCTCATTCATTTTGGTTACAGGAAATAGTAACTTAAACATATAGTAAGACTGACAAGTGCTATGTTCTATAATATATTAATCCATTTTAAAAGGCATAACAGCTTATTAAATGGTTTAAATAACATGCAATGATCATTTCTATGCATGCAACTTATTAACAGAGGGATCTAGACATTCTATGTTGTAGATGTGTTCAGTGGAAGTTAGTTTGGTGGGTGCTCAATGGGGATTCTAGCATGTTAGGCTTTGTCTGACTGGCTAGCAAGGTGAGCCCAGAATTGATTTCTAGATGTACATGGCAAAGCACTGATCGGAAGAGAAGAGTTTCCAAAGCCATTAACATAATGACCTCAGTTGTCAGGTCTGAGCTTCTCCAGATGCCTGCTGTTAGTAATCCTTGGGAACAGAGCTACAAACAGTAAAAGTTAGTCCTGGAGCAGCGATTTCTATGGAGACATCAGTAATACTGCAGCTATAGTTGCATTACTAATGATATGCATTATCTTAAGAGGTCATTTTAATTAGGTTATCCTAAGAGATGAACCATACAAAGAGGTACAGAAATATTGACCAGTGATCTGAATTTAACTTTACCTGTTTGTTTTGCATCTAGCCCTCTACTGTAGAGAGTTGCAAAAGAAAATAACTTAAAAGCTTTTAGACAGAATTTGTGTGTCCTAACTAGTGTGCCTGAATTCCCACCTCTTCCTCTGCCTCACACAGTCTGCTGCCCTCATTTGTGTTACTGGCTCGTCCCTAGATAATCATCTCTACCTTTTAGGAACTTGTGACCTCTGGTTTAGGTAAAATAACACATGACAGATTTTTACTGGATAAAACCAAAAATCAGAAGAAATTTGCAATCATAATTCTCCCAAGCTCCCTCTAACCTTCTATACTTACCTGTCTGAACTCTTCTTATACTCACGTCATCCAACATACCCCCATTCCTCCAGCTGAAGTCACAACGTCACTCGTTCAGGTGCCACCCAGCACTACACCAACCACGCCCAGAGATTTCACTGCATGGTTCTTCTGAAGAGGGAGTGAACACATTGCCTTTTCTCTTGGACCAGCTAGGAACAGACAGCAATTTTTCAATAAAGTTTACTAAGAAATTACACCACGAAATAAAAGGTTCAAAACAGTAGAAATGGTGACAAAGAAAAAAAAAAAAAAGAACATATTTTTAAGCCTAAAAACCTAAAATAGTCTTATTAAATCATTTGTTGATTTCACACCTTTTGTAAGCGGTAACTGTTTGTCAGCATTATATCCTCTCCTGGGAGTTTTTAGAAGAGTTGAAAAAATTTATGTAAATAAATTTGTTACAATGTGATTTGAAAAGGAGATTACCATAGTCTAGATACAGTTTGGCTTGACTGACCCAATATACTCTGTACAAAGTCAATATTTCTACTGTAGGTTCAACTTTATCTGAAGAATTCACTCCCAAACTATTTAACCTCCTACTCGCGGCTTCCTGGAGAGGCTAGGTCTGTAATAACCATGTTCCCTCATAAGATGAATTATAAGTAGTGGCTGGGAAAAGAGAAAAAGCATAAAGCTCTAGTGAGTTTATGAGTATAGGAATAAACACATGAAAGGTATCTGGTTTCCCATCTTCTCAACCACATCAATGGTCCTCAAGAAGAAAGTGTCTTACCTCATTGCAATTTCTAAGAAAATTTTGGTAAGCCAAAATGCATTCTAGATTTCTGAAAATTTATGTTATTTAATTTACCTAATACTATACTGAGGAGAAGGGGACAACAGAGTATGAGATAGCTGGATGGCATCACTGACTCAATGGACATTAGTCTGAGTGAATATAGTCCCTCAGTCATTTCTGACTCTTTATGACCCCATGAGCTATATAGTCCTTGCAATTCTCCAGGCCAGAATATTGTTCCTTTCTCCAGGGGACCTCCCCAACCCAGAGGTCAAACCCAGGTCTCTCTCATTGCAAGAATATTCTTTTTCAGCTGAGCCACTAGGGAAGCCCAATTTATTTGATAGCATGCCACGTATTACATATCTGGTACTTTACCAGATGCTAGAGATAGAACTTTGAAGACAATCACCAGTTCTTAAAATTTATACTTCAACGTCCAAGACCAATAAGCCTACAAGTATTTTTTTAATAACTTTTTCTGTTATAAGAACCCAAAAGAGAGGTGCCTGATCCAGAATCCAAGAAAATAAATGGTGTATTGGAAGGGTGCCGCATGATCTGGGTCTTAATGGATGAGCCAGATTAATACAATGGAGATGTAAGTATGTTCTAAAAACTTTCCCACAGAACATTCCATGGTATCAATGTCAGAAACAGAATACCAGGTTAAAAGTCAAAATTATAGGCTAGCACCTGTAACATTTTAGATATGCCAAGCTAAGCAATCGGTGATAAAAGCAGTTAATATACCATTAAATGTGTATATCACACAATCAGCTCCCACATGTCAACCCTCAAAGTAAATGGTACATCTGAATCCTGAATCTTGGCTGGCTTTTGCCAGCTAAAATTCATCCAAAATGCTGAATCTGTTATTTTAAAAAAAAGAAAAAAGGCTTTTAATCTTTTGAGGGGATTGGAGCAACACCATTGAAAAACTTATCACTCAGAAACACGTAGTCACTGTTACAAAAACATTTACTAAATACCTATTGGATATATATGTATCTCCCCTACATGAGATTGTTTATAATGACAGAGGTCTTAATGTACTGTCCCAAAAGCTTGAGAACATTGCTGTGGTACTGACTTCGCCCAGGATGGCTCAACTGAATAAAGAGCCTTTCCCCTCTGATACTATGCATGTGAATCAATGGGAAAAACCTATGATTCTATAGAATTCAGCCAGCTTCCCTAGCAGAACCAGACAACTGGTTCTCCTAAGGATGCTGGTGGGAGATAATCTGATTACAAAGCATCAATCTAGTAAAAATAACCCTGTGGCCAAAATAAAATGAAGCAAACATTAATAACAACAGGAACTCTGAGGGTGATTCTCTTAAAATCTCCAGGGAACGTCTTCAGTGAGATGGATGTCTGTCCATCATTTAGCAGATGATTTTGAAGGCCTGTCATTTTCTAGACATTTTTGTGGCTAAAAGGATGTTTATTATTATAAACAGTCGTGGGTCCTGCCTCAAGGAGCTTGCTAATAAGGCAGACATGACACCCACATAAATAATTTACATGTGTAGTAGATGATGGTAAGTGCTACAGGGCAGTACACATAAGTTGCTATGGGTGTGTGAGGAATAAAGATTGTTTCTAGCTGAAAAATCTAGAAAGATTATATAAGTGATTCTGTTGTGTTCCAGACTTATGTATCCAACTGGCTTCTGATCATTTCTTTTTATAAGCCCCAGTAAAGCAAACATTAATAACAACAGGAACTCTGAGGGTGATTCTCTTAAAATCTCCAGGGAACGTCTTCAGTGAGATGGATGTCTGTCCATCATTTAGCAGATGATTTTGAAGGCCTGTCATTTTCTAGACATTTTTGTGGCTAAAAGGATGTTTATTATTATAAACAGTCGTGGGTCCTGCCTCAAGGAGCTTGCTAATAAGGCAGACATGACACCCACATAAATAATTTACATGTGTAGTAGATGATGGTAAGTGCTACAGGGCAGTACACATAAGTTGCTATGGGTGTGTGAGGAATAAAGATTGTTTCTAGCTGAAAAATCTAGAAAGATTATATAAGTGATTCTGTTGTGTTCCAGACTTATGTATCCAACTGGCTTCTGATCATTTCTTTTTATAAGCCCCAGTATGCTTAACATGGGCTTCCCTGGTGGCTCAGAAGGTAAACAATCTGCCTGCAATGCAGGACACTCAGGTTTGACCCCTTGGGAAGATGCCCTGAAGAAGGGAAAGGCTACCCCCTTCAGTATTCTCACCTACAGAATTCCATGGACAGAGAACTGGAGGGCTACAGTCCATGGGTAAAGAGTCAGACATGACTGAGCTACTAACACTTTCACTTTCCTTTAATATTTTACATACTATGTGCTGAATATTTGTGGAATTAATCCTCTCTAGTCACACTCCCATTATTATAGTTATCTTCTAAAAATTGCTACTATAAGCACCTACAATGGTTAATTACATCACTGCTCTGGTTAAAATCTTGCAATAACAGTCTGTAGCTTCCAAGATAAATTTGAAACTACTTAGGTCCTTAATAATCTAGTAATTCTTAAAGTTGCTATCCCTAGTAGGTAATCAACAAGCATTTCTTTGGATTAGTGGTGGGATAAATAGACTATTGGATAGATTCAATACATTTGAGGTATATCCAGAAATAAATGCTGACACATCAGAGGGAATTCCAACTAGGGGAAATGTTCCTAGAAGCCCTCACTTTGGGGACTAGTTGGAATAGATTGCCAACTAGTTGGAAATCTAGATTACCATCTAGATTGCAAGACTCTAAGTATGGGAAGCTTCCTTCCTTAGTAACCTATTTCTTATGAGAGCAGGAGAATAGCTTTGAAAATATTGCACCCTCTCCAAAGATGTTGGTTTTTTGCTAAGTTCTGTCTGACTCTTTGTGACATACTGGATTATGGACCATCAGGCTCCTCTGTCCATGGAATTTCCCAAGCAAGGATACTGTAGCTGGTTGCCATTTCCTACTCCAGGAGATCTTCTTAACCCAGGGATCAAGCCCATGTCTCCGGCACTGGCAGTTGGAATCCTTACTGCTAAGCCACCAGGAAAACCATCTCCAGAGATATATAAACTCAAATTTGAGATGGCAGGCAGCTTATAATCATACAGAAAAGTCATGATAGAGATATTGGTTGATTCACAATCCTACCTGATTAGGGAGAGCGAGGAGGGGAAGAAGGAGAAGAAAGGAAAGGAAAGAAAGGAAAGAAGGAAGAATGGATGAAGACAGAGAAAAGAAAAGATTATTCTGTAATAAGATTGTTTTCAGCTTTTTAAAATTCATAACACATTTCAAAAATATAACCTGAAATTATTTAGCCTAATGCTAAAGTTTAACTGCAATTCTATTTAAATTTTCATGAAAAAAACATCACAGATAAATATATTTTAAAAAACCCATCTCACATTTCTATACAAAGATATGACTAAAAGTAACCTTTAAAATAATTTATAATTTCTTGGATTCATGCACTTGAATATATACTCTGACTTAAAAAGATACACTAGCATTTTTATTGAAGAAATCTGTGGTTTGCTTTTTAGTTTGGTTTCTTTTGCTTGTTTTTAAAATTAGTCAGATACTATGCTCTATTTTTAACAGAGATTTGTGGCTCCCACAGTTCTAGAGTGGCAATGGAAATGTTCAAAGTCATTATTTACAACAGCCAATTTTACATTTAGCTGCTTGAAATCAAGCACTGATACAACAGGAATGAGCCAGGAAGATTCAGGGTCCATCTGCTACCCAACTTGGACCTTGGCCAAGAAAAATTACCATTTTAATCTTTTTGCATTTTGTAAATTTTTTACTTCTAGAAAAATTTTTACTTCAGAAAACAAAACAAAAAAAATGTTTCAAAAATGAAAGATGAACTTCTTTCTTCTTTTCTCTGAGGCTCCTTCCTTTCTAAAGACAGAAGAAGTGATTTCTCCAATATGAAAAATGTATAATGCTAATCTGAATCCTGTTTTTGAGTACATGCTGTTCACAGAATTATTA
>SJYC01077265.1:0-48443 GCA_006408675.1 Madoqua kirkii | reverse complement strand
CATGTAAGAAACGAAGCACCTGTTTGATACAGGATACAGGATGCTTGGGGCTGGTGCACGGGGATGATCCAGAGAGATGATGTGGGGTGGGAGGTGGGAGTGGGGTTCAGGGTTGGGAACTCATGTACACCCGTGGCCGATTCATGTCAATGTATGGCAAAACCAATACAACATTGTAAAGCAAAATAAAGTAAAAATAAAAATTTTTTAAAAAGAAAAAAAATGCTTGATAGATTTTATATATTGTGCAGAAAAGTTGCCTCAATTTAGATTCTCCTCAGCAACATGTTAATGGATTACTTCACTGCAATCTCAGCATCACTACTAAGTATCTTTTTCATAAGCTGGATTTGCTTATAATTTCTTTTTCAAATTTGTAATGGTTCACTGAGGTTTAGCAAAGAAAATCTATGGCTATATGGTATATTAATTCTAAGTTAAATATATGTACATATTTAGTAGAGCTAAATGTATATAAAACTTAAAATATATTTAGATATAGCTTGCAAAAAAATAGGTACAACACATAAATAATTTTTAATACTCTTTCTGGGCTTAAAATTTCATGCCCCATGATCTATTAAGGAAAAAGAATAAACCATTTATATGTAGTAAACACCTATGCAACATTAATTTTTTACAAAGCCCACTATTTAAGTATAGCTAGGTACAGAGTGTTCATTTTAAAGAAAGATGAACTCTCCATGAAGAAAAGTGATTCCTGAGCAGACTTTAATGGATTTAGTTTTATTTTCCTCAAAGGAAAACATCACATTTCAAATACTGGCAGAAGCCAGATAAAGTGAGAAAATAGCCAGAGACATCCATGAAGGAGAGTTAGACAAAGCTCCAAGATTTGGGTTATCCACTTAAGTTAGAAAAACAAGGACACTGGAGAGAAAATATACTCTGACAGATAATTCATTGAAAGATGTGAAGTGTATATTAGTATTATTTTATGTCATATTATTATTACTAATATTATTAGTCTTCAAACTTCACCAGTTCTCATCCTTTCTAGTCTTCTGAGACTTCCTCAAACAGATTACTATGGTGAATTCTCATTCACCTCAAATATTTCCTTCTACTGATTAAAGGAATCATGCTTTCTCTATTTCAGCCTGCTGTACTCATTCGAATATCAATATATATATATATCCAGGTCAGAACAATATACATCATTTGGCCAAAGTCACATTTATCCCATTGTTCACAGCTTATTTTTTTCATAAACAATTGTTTTGTAAAAGTTATCATTTAGTGACGGCTTATTTAGTGATTGATATATTAAAAGAATTTAATAAATGCAAGACCAGAAATAGTTTGTGGCAATTACCATTATCCACATTTTGTATTCAGATCACCAGAAACTTGAATTAGGCATTATGCAGGAGTTTTAATAAAGGTAGGGTGGGATCATAACATAGAAGTAAGTTACATGTCCTTAGTCACATAGTGAGCAAAAATTGCATTAGTCAATCCCCAAACTGTCTGATTCACCCACCTTCATATTGATCTTCCTAACTAATTCCAAGACTCAAAATCAGCCACAGCTGAGAGATCTTTTGTCTCTCACTCTGCCTAACATAAGTACATAGGGAGTTCACAGTCCATATCAGTTCCAAAGATGAAAATCTAACTCCACACTGCAAATAAACCTCTACTAAATTATCAGCTCTGAGTTTCTTTGCTTTTGAGATTCCAAATCTAGCATTTCAAGTCAGGAAAGTTAGGTGTGATTTCAGGGTAAGAAGCAGGAATGACAATTTTTAGGAGATAATTTATGCTTACATTCAACTAAAGTTGATTTGAAGTGAAAATGGGGGTGCATCTCAACCAAATTTTGTTACTGTCAGATTTTCTATTTATTTTGCGTGATTTGAATTTAATTTGAGTCTGGTTATCAGAAAATTAAATTCAAGAGCCATTAAATCAAACACGTTCTTCATTTCAGATCCATTCAAGAATACTTATTAAACACAATGCAATTATATGCAAGACAATGTGCCAGGTGATATGATAATTAGAAAGATGAAAACTATAAACCCAGATCTCAAGGAATTTGAAATATACTATAGGAGATAAAACTTATAGAAAAGTGACAAGATCAAAGACAGAATATATATCCATAAGTAAAAATTGATCATTCAGAAGAGTTATGGTTTCCAATAAATAGATGAGGGAAGAAGACATGGAAGGCATAGAAACTGAATTGAGAAGGAGGGAAGAAAAACAACTTTTCCAGTCATTTGAAACACACCTGGAACTGTATTTAATGTTTTAGCATTTTTAAATGTAATTTTCTAAAAATTCTTTCAAGTGTCTAAAACTCACTCTACAGAGGGACAAAGGTCATCACTTTTCCAAGAAAAGTACATTTAGGCAAAGCTGTGGTTTTTCTAGTAGTCATGTATGGATGTGAGAGCTGGACCATAAAGAAAGCTGAGTGCCGAGGAATTGATGCTTTTGAACTGTGGTGTTGGGGAAGACTCTTGAGAGTCCCTTGGACTGCAAGGAGATCCAATCAGTCCATCCTAAAGGAGATCAGCCTTGGGTGTTCATTGGAAGGACTGATGTTGAAGCTGAAGCTCCAATACTTTGGCCACCTGACATGAAGAACCAACTCACTAGAAAAAATTATACCCTCAGTGAAAGAGTGACTAGAAAAAACATTCTACCCTACTTGACAAAGATAGATAGCAAAGAACTCTATCTAACTGATTTTCAGGTGAGGGGAAACTAAGATTTCAATATCACAAACTGACATTTGAAGACATGTAAATTTCAAAATCATACCAACTGAGAGATCTGAGAGGTTTTATATAAACAAAATTATATAAAATAACTTAATTTAAAATAGTTTCATGCATGCTTCTGGTTTTGCAGCAAAGGAGTCAAGCCCTCTAATGGGAAAAAAAAAAAATCCTCTGAATAGATCTCATGAGATTTGCATAGGTAATTTTATAACAAGTGTAATCTCATTTTCAAATATCCCTAGTAAATAGACAAAAAAAGCCAACCTTGTAGAAATGTATTAAATATTGGGAAGTCAGGATACAAACATAAAATGAATATTCTAACATAATGTCAGTATAAGATAACTTAAATTATCAGCCAAAGAAAGAATTATCCATGATTACTTGAGAAAGTTACAAATGCATGTAGAAATGAAAAACATAATTGTTGAACTTAAAGGCTCACTAAAGGTCATTCTTAAGTGCTTATATCACAGAAAGTGTAATCTCATTTTCAAATATCCCTAGTAAATAGACAAAAAAAGCCAACCTTGTAGAAATGTATTAAATATTGGGAAGTCAGGATACAAACATAAAATGAATATTCTAACATAATGTCAGTATAAGATAACTTAAATTATCAGCCAAAGAAAGAATTATCCATGATTACTTGAGAAAGTTACAAATGCATGTAGAAATGAAAAACATAATTGTTGAACTTAAAGGCTCACTAAAGGTCATTCTTAAGTGCTTATATCACAGAATCGAAAACTATGTCTTTCAAAATATTTGAACACGATTGTTCAAGATCATCCATTACCATCCAGAAGAGAATCACTACACAAACTGTGGGAGATCAAAAAAATGGAATGCCACTCAGGAAAGGAAAACACAAAAATACTGATAAGTGCAAAAATTTGAGTAAAACTCAAAGCCACTGGATTGAGACAAAGACAGGTGCAAAAGTGCACATATTGTACAATTCCATCTGTAAGAAGTCCAAACAGGGGCACACGAGTGTATCATTATGGAACTTTCTCTCATAATGGAAATCAGATAAGTAGTCAGAAAGTTTGGGAAGGCAGGATTAGAAAACTATCCAAAGTAATTTTCTGAGTGGCCACCTTTTTATAGTTAAACTATGTTGGTACTTATATGCTGTCGTTCAGTCACTATGTTCTTTCTGACTCTTTGAGACCTCATGGACTATAGCATGCACTGTCCTTCACACTCTCCCACAGTTTGCTCAAATTCATGGCCATTTGAGCATGAAAAGCAGATGCTTATACAGATGTATGTGGGAAATCAATGGAGAAACAGTGGAAACAGTGTCAGACTTTATTTGGGGGGAGAGTTCCAAAATCACTTCAGATGGTGACTGCAGCCATGAAATTAAAAGACGCTTACTTCTTAGAAGAAAAATTATGACCATAGACAGCATATTCAAAAGCAGAGACATTACTTTGCCAACAAAGGTCTGTCTAGTCAAGGCTATGGTTTTTCCAGTGGTCGTTTGTGGATTCGAGAGTTGGACTGGGAAGAAAACTGAGCACCGAAAAATTGGTGCTTTTGAACTGTAGTGTTGGAGAAGACTCTTGAGAGTCCCTTGGACTGCAAGGAGATCCAACCAGTCCATTTTGAAGGAGACCAGTCCTGGGTGTTCTGATGCTGAAGCTGAAACTCCAGTACTTTGGCCACTTAATGCGAAGAGTTGACTCATTGGAAAAGATTGATGCCAGAAGGGATTAGGGGCAGGAGGAGAAGGGGATGATCGAGGATGGGATGGCTGGATGGCATCACGGACTCGATGGACATGAGTCTGAGTGAACTCCGAGAGATGGTGATGGACAGGGAGGCCTGGCGTGCTGCAATTCATGGGGTCGCAAAGAGTCGGACACAACTGAGTGACTGAACTGAACTGAAGTATCAATAGTCATCTGCCTATTTTATTGTTTGTGAATTATGCCTCAAAAACCATTTGGGAGCAATTTTTAACACATTGAAGAGAGAAATGTAACTTTATAGTAATAGCTAATGTTTATTGAGTGCTGAGCATGACTCTATTTTGCTGCTGCTAAGTCACTTTAGTCATGTCCAACTCTGTGTGACCCCATAGATGGCAGCCCACCAGGCTCCCCCATCCCTGGGATTCTCTAGACAAGAACATTGGAGTGGGTTGCCATTTCTTTTTCCAATGCATGAAAGTGAAAAGTGAAAGTGAAGTCGCTCAGTTATGTCTGACTCTGCAACCCCATGGACTGCAGCCCACCAGGCCCCTCCATCCATGGAAATCTCCAGGCAAGAATACGGAGTGGGGTACCATTGCCTTCTCTGGACTACATTTTACTTATAGGTAAATTATGTTAATCCAATGAAGAAGGGATTGTTTTCACCCCCAATTTTTCCTATTAAGAAACTGAAGCAGATAGAAATTTGAATCTGCCTGTGCATAACAATGAACTGGGATTCTGACACCTGGAGATACATCAAATACTGATTCCAGGCCATCCGCAGGCTAAATAAATCGGACACTCTGAGGTTAAGTTTGAGTCAACAATGAACATTATTGCCCTAGACAAACTTGAAGATTTGCTCCCTGGAACATTTATAAAAATGTTCACAGACTATTTATTTGTGTTAGCACATAACTGAAACCAACTAAAACAGGAAAGATGAATAATATTGGATTCTATTTATATGAGACTATTTAGCAGTAAAAATAAATGCCTTTCAGCTATTTTCTTGGATATGGATATCACAAAAAAATAAAATGAAAATAACAAGTTGCAGGAGATTTTCTGCAATATGATGTCATTAATACTAATTTCATAAACATTTAAACTAACCAATATATTGAATATGTGGAATAAAACCATTAAGAAAAGCAAGAATATTATAAATAAAAAATTCAAAACAGTGACTCCTCTAGGGTAAAAGTAGAAAAATAAATCAGACACAAAGAATTTCAAGTACTATGGGAATATTCCTTGTTTAAATTCAGTTAAACTATAGGCATGTTCTTTACATTATTCTTTATGCACAACATTTTTGTTATTAAATAATTTATATAAAAATTACGAGTAAAGAGTATAGCAGTTCTAACAACCCAGCAGTGACTAGTTCATTTTTGTAAAATTAAGCTTAAGCTATAGATGCAAATTTTAAAGAATAGATAACACATTACAAATCATCAGTTCAGTTCAGTCACTCAGTCACGTCCAACACTTTGCGACCCAATGGACTGCAGCATGCTGGGCTCCCTGTCCATCAGCAACTCCCGGAGTTTACTCAAACTCATGTCCATAGAGTTGGTGATGCCATCCAACCATCTCATGCTCTGCCATGCCCTTCTCTTCCTGCCTTCAATCTTTCCCAACATCATGGTCTTTTAAATGAGTCAGTTCTTTGCATCAGATGGCAAAGTATTGAAGCTTCAGCTTCAACATCAATCCTGCCAATGAATATTCAGGACTGATTTTGTTTAGGATGGACTGGTTGGATCTCCTTGCAGTACAAGGCACTCTCAAGAGTCTTCTCCAACAACACTGTTCAAAAACATCAATTCTTCAGTGCTCAGCTTTCTTCACAGTCCAACTCTCACATGCATATGTAACTACTGGAAAAACCATAGATTATTAGACAGAACTTTGTTGCCAAAATAAATGTCTCTGCTTTTCAATAGGCTGTTTAGGATGGTCATAACTTTTCTTCAAAGGAGCAAGTGTCTTTTAATTTCATGGCTGCAATCATCATCTGCAGTGATTTTGAAGTCCAAAAAAATAAAACCTCTCACTATTTATATTGTTTCCCCATTTATTTGCCATGAAGTGATGAGAACAGATGCCATGGTCTTAGTTTTCTGAATGTTGAGCTTTAAGCCAACTTGTTCACTCTCTTCTTCCACTTTTATCAAAAGGCTTTTGAGTTCCTCCTCACTTTCTGCCATAAGGGTGGTATCATTTGCATATCTGAGGTTATTGCTCTCTCTGCCTGCAATCTAGATTCCAGCTGGTGCATCATCCAACCTGGCATTTTACATGATGCACTCTGCATATAAGTTAAATAATCAGGGTGAAATACATACAGCCTTGATGTACTCCCTTCCCGATTTGGAAACAATTTGTTGCTTGATGAATAGTTCTAACTGTTGTTTCTTGACCTGCATACAGATTTCGCAGGAAGCAGGTCAGGTGCTCTGGTATTCCCATCTCTTAAAGAATTTCCCACAGTTTCTTGTGATCCACACTGTCAAAGGCTTTGGCAGAGTCAATAAAGCAGTAGTAGATGTTTTTCTGGAACTCTCTTGCTTTTCTGATGATCTGAAGGATGTTGGTAATCTGACCTCTGGTTCCTCTGCCTTTAATGAACCAAGCTTGAACATCTGGAATTTCTTGGTTCACATACTGTTGAAGCCTAGCTTGGATCATTTTGAGCATTATTTTGCTGTCATGTGAGATGAGTGCAATTGAGCAGTAGTTTGAGCATTCCTTGGCATTGCCTTTCTTTGAAATTGGAATGAAAACTGACCTTTTCCAGTCCTGTGGCCACTGCTGAGTTTTCCAAATTTGCTGGCATATTGAGTGCAGCACTTACACAGTATCATCTTTCAGGATTTGAGAAAGCTCAACTGGAATTCCATCACCTCCACTAGCTTTGTTCATAGTGATGCTTCCTAAGGCCCATGTGACTTCTCATTCTGGAATGTCTGGCTCTAGGTGAGTGACACCATCACGGTTTATCTGGGTCATTAAGATCTTTTGTATGCTTCTTCTGTGTATTCTTGCCATCTCATCTTAATATCTTTTGCTTCTGTTAGGTCCATACCATTTCTGTTCTTTATCAAGCCCATCTTTGCATGAAATGTTCCCCTGGTATCTCTAAATTTCTTGAAGAGATCACTAGTCTTTCCCATTCTATTGTTTTCTTCTATTTCTTGCAGTGATCACTGAAGAAGGCTTTCTTATCTCTCTTTGCTATTCTTTGGAACTCTGCATTCAAATGGGTATATCTTTTCTTTCCTCTTTTGACTTTAGCTTCTCTTCTTTTCTCAGCTATTTATAAGGCCCCCTCATATAGCCATTTAGCCTTTTTCCATTTTTTGTCTTGGAGTTGGTCTTGATCACTGCCTCCTATACAATATTACAAACCTCTGTCTATAGTTCTTCAGGCACTCTATGAAATCTAAACCCTGGAATTGAATTGTCACTTCCACTGTATAATCATAAGGGATTTGACTTAGGTCATATCTAAGTGTTCTAGTGGTTTTCTCCACTTTCTTCAACTTAAGTCTGAATTTGACAATAAGAAGTTCATGATCTGAGCCACAGTCAGCTCCTGGTTTTGTTTTTGCTGACTGTATAGAGCTTCTCCATCTTTGGCTACAAAGAATATAATCAATCTGGTTTTGGTGTTGGCCATCTGGTGATGTCCATGTGTAGAGTCTTCTCTTGTGTTGTTAGAAGAGTGTGCTTGCTATGATCAGTGTGTTCTCTTGGTAAAATTCTGTTAGCCTTCACCCTGCTTTGTTTTGTACTTCAAGGCCAAATTTGCCTGTTATTTCAGGTAACTCTTGACTTCTTCCCTTTGCATTCCAATCCCCTATAATGTAAAGGACATATTTTTAGCAAATCATAGATTCTAGAAAAATGTTATATAAATAAAAGACTGAATATGCCACTCACTTATTCCTTATAGTTTAAAATGAGAAACATTCAAAGTGTGAAACATTACTATTTCTTCTCGAGTTCTTTACGAATCACATTGCCAGTTTATGGAGGTTGAAAACATGATTCTTTTTCTAAACCATATTTGTTTATTTTATATAGGAACACTTAGATTTACAGAAAAATGATGCTAGGAGATAGTTTCCATACATCCCTCATCTAATATTTCCCTAAGCTAATATCATTTAACATCATGGCATGTTTGTCAAAACGAAGGAACTAACATTGTGTGCCTATTTGTGCATGCTAAGTCATTTTGGTCATGTCCAGCTCTTTGTGATCCCATGGACTGTAGTCTGCCAGGCCCCCCTATCCATGGGAATTCCCCAGGCAAAATTACTGGAATGAACTGCCATGCCCTCCTTCAGGGGATCTTTCCAACCCAGGGATCAAACCTAGGTTTCCCACCTGGTCGGCAGATTCTTTTCTGTCTGAGCCTCCAGGTAATCCCAAGAATACTGGAATGGGTAGCCTCTCCCATCTCCAGGGGATCTCCTTGACCAGGGTCTCCTGCATTGCAGATGGATTCTTTACGAGCTGAGCTATAGGGGAAGCCCAGATACACAGCAAAGTGATTCACTACTTCTATACATTCCAAATGTACAGGATAAGGATATATACACTAACACATATGGTTGTTTCAAGATGCTAATGTCTGAAGTTTGAACACATTTTAATAACCCTGCATGTTTCTCCCTTCACATGTTTATTGTTTTTGACATTATATTTTACATCTTTTCATTTTGTGAATCCCTTAACTACTTGCTGTGGCTATAGATGACTGTGTGGATCACAATAAACTGTGGAAAATTCTTCAAGAGATGGGAATGCCAGACCACCTAACCTGCCTCTTGAGAAATCTGCAGGTCAGAAAACAACAGTTAGAACTGGTTCCAAACAGCAACAGATTGGTTCCAAATAGGAAAAGGAGTACGTCAAGGCTGTACATCGTCACCTTGCTTATTTAACTTATATGCAGAGTACATCATGAGAAACTCTGGGCTGGAAGAAACACAAGCTGGAATCAAAATTGCCAGGAGAAATATCAATAACCTCAGCTATGCAGATGACACCACTCTTATGGCAGAAAGTTAAAAGGAGCTAAAAAGCCTCTTGATGAAAGTGAAAGAGGAGAGCGAAAAAGTTGGCTTAAAGCTCAACATTCAAAAAACGAATATCATGGCATCCGGTCCCATCACTTCATGGGAAATAGATGGGAAAACAGTGGAAACAGTGTCAGATTTTATTTTGGGGGGCTCCAAAATTACTGCAGATGGTGACTGCAGCCGTGAAATTAAAAGACGTTTACTCCTTAGAAGAAAAGTTATGACCAACCTAGATAGTATACTCAAAAGCAGAGACATTATTTTGCCGACTAAGGTCTGTCTAGCCAAGGCTATGGTTTTTCCAGTGGTCATGTACGGATGTGAGAGTTGGACTGTGAAGAAGGCTGAGCACCAAAGAATTGGTGCTTTTGAACTGTGGAGTTGGAGAAGACACTTGAGACTCCCTTAGACTGCAAGGAGATCGAACCAGTTAATCCTAAAGACCATCTGGTGATGTCCATGTGTAGAGTCTTCTCTTGTGTTGTTAGAAGAGTGTGCTTGCTATGATCAGTGTGTTCTCTTGGTAAAATTCTGTTAGCCTTCACCCTGCTTTGTTTTGTACTTCAAGGCCAAATTTGCCTGTTATTTCAGGTAACTCTTGACTTCTTCCCTTTGCATTCCAATCCCCTATAATGTAAAGGACATATTTTTAGCAAATCATAGATTCTAGAAAAATGTTATATAAATAAAAGACTGAATATGCCACTCACTTATTCCTTATAGTTTAAAATGAGAAACATTCAAAGTGTGAAACATTACTATTTCTTCTCGAGTTCTTTACGAATCACATTGCCAGTTTATGGAGGTTGAAAACATGATTCTTTTTCTAAACCATATTTGTTTATTTTATATAGGAACACTTAGATTTACAGAAAAATGATGCTAGGAGATAGTTTCCATACATCCCTCATCTAATATTTCCCTAAGCTAATATCATTTAACATCATGGCATGTTTGTCAAAACGAAGGAACTAACATTGTGTGCCTATTTGTGCATGCTAAGTCATTTTGGTCATGTCCAGCTCTTTGTGATCCCATGGACTGTAGTCTGCCAGGCCCCCCTATCCATGGGAATTCCCCAGGCAAAATTACTGGAATGAACTGCCATGCCCTCCTTCAGGGGATCTTTCCAACCCAGGGATCAAACCTAGGTTTCCCACCTGGTCGGCAGATTCTTTTCTGTCTGAGCCTCCAGGTAATCCCAAGAATACTGGAATGGGTAGCCTCTCCCATCTCCAGGGGATCTCCTTGACCAGGGTCTCCTGCATTGCAGATGGATTCTTTACGAGCTGAGCTATAGGGGAAGCCCAGATACACAGCAAAGTGATTCACTACTTCTATACATTCCAAATGTACAGGATAAGGATATATACACTAACACATATGGTTGTTTCAAGATGCTAATGTCTGAAGTTTGAACACATTTTAATAACCCTGCATGTTTCTCCCTTCACATGTTTATTGTTTTTGACATTATATTTTACATCTTTTCATTTTGTGAATCCCTTAACTACTTGCTGTGGCTATAGATGACTGTGTGGATCACAATAAACTGTGGAAAATTCTTCAAGAGATGGGAATGCCAGACCACCTAACCTGCCTCTTGAGAAATCTGCAGGTCAGAAAACAACAGTTAGAACTGGTTCCAAACAGCAACAGATTGGTTCCAAATAGGAAAAGGAGTACATCAAGGCTGTACATCGTCACCTTGCTTATTTAACTTATACGCAGAGTACATCATGAGAAACTCTGGGCTGGAAGAAACACAAGCTGGAATCAAAATTGCCAGGAGAAATATCAATAACCTCAGCTATGCAGATGACACCACTCTTATGGCAGAAAGTTAAAAGGAGCTAAAAAGCCTCTTGATGAAAGTGAAAGAGGAGAGCGAAAAAGTTGGCTTAAAGCTCAACATTCAAAAAACGAATATCATGGCATCCGGTCCCATCACTTCATGGGAAATAGATGGGAAAACAGTGGAAACAGTGTCAGATTTTATTTTGGGGGGCTCCAAAATTACTGCAGATGGTGACTGCAGCCGTGAAATTAAAAGACGTTTACTCCTTAGAAGAAAAGTTATGACCAACCTAGATAGTATACTCAAAAGCAGAGACATTATTTTGCCGACTAAGGTCTGTCTAGCCAAGGCTATGGTTTTTCCAGTGGTCATGTACGGATGTGAGAGTTGGACTGTGAAGAAGGCTGAGCACCAAAGAATTGGTGCTTTTGAACTGTGGAGTTGGAGAAGACACTTGAGAGTCCCTTAGACTGCAAGGAGATCCAACCAGTCCATTCTGAAGGAGATCAGCCTTGGGATTTCTTTGGAAGGAATGATGCTGAAGCTGAAGCTCCAATCCTTTGGCCACCTGATGCGAAGAGTTGACTCACTGGAAAAGACTCTGAAGCCGGGAGGGATTGAGGGCAGGAGGAGAAGGGGATGACCGAGGATGAGATGGCTGGATGGCATCACGGACTCGATGGACATGAGTCTGAGTGAACTCGGAGAGATGGTGATGAACAGGGAGGCCTGGCATGCTGCGATCATGGGGTCGCAAAGAATCGGACATGACTGAGCAACTGAACTGAACTGAACTGAGCTGACAGATGATTTAACTCCTTTTATCTTTTAAATTTCCTGTTAGTTTTATAAGTGGTTGATCTAAAACCTTTACTATGTATTTGCTTTTACTAATGAGATTTTTTTTCCTTTCTTAATTTTTATATCTCTAATTTGTCTTTTCCTTTCCATGAAGAGAAATCTCTTGAAAAATTCTTATTTTTTCAGATGCTGAACTCCCTAGCTTTTGATGGTATGTAAAATTTTTGGTCTCTTTTTTACATTTAAGTAAAAGCCTTACTGGGTAGAATGTTCTTGACTGTAGACTTTTCCCTTTTATCACCTTAAATGTATCAGGCCACTCCTTTCTGGCCTATAGTTCCTGCTGAAAATTTAGCTGATGTCTTTATAGGAGTTCTCTTGTGTGTAAAGTGGTGATTTTCTCTGCTGCTTTTAATATTCTATTTTAAATTTCTGCATTTTAATTTATGATGTGTGTTGCTGTGGTCTTCATTGGGTTGATCTTGTTTGAGACTCTGTGCTTCCTGGATGTGGATGTCTATCTCCTTCTCAGGCTGAGAAAATTTTCAACTATTATGTTTTCAAATATATTCTTTTCCCCTTTTTCTCTCTTTCCTTACGAGACTCCTGTAATGTGAAATTTACTACACCTAATGTGGTTACAGAAGTTTCTTAAACTGTTTTCATTTTTGTCTCCTTTTTTCTATTCAGCTTCAGTGATTTCCGTGCTTCATCTTCTAGGCTGCTGAGCCATGCCTCTATCATTTAATCTACTCCTGAGTCCTTCTAATGTATCTTTAAGTATTGCATGCTTCCTATATACAGAACAAAGGAGCAAATGGCAACCCACTCCACTATACTTGCCTGGGAAATCTCATGACAGGGAAGACTGGCAGGCTACAGTCTGTGGGGTCACAAGGACACGACTTAGTGACTAAACTGCAACGATTGTGTGCTTCTCTTTGGTTCTTCTTTATATTTTCTAACTTTGTGAAAAACTTCTAACTTCTTAACTCTGTTCATCCGTTCTCCTCCTTAGTTCTGTGAGCACCTTTATGATCATTTCCTTAAACTATTTATTGAACATATTGCTTGTCTCTAGTTAAGTTAGTTCTTTGAAGGTTTTATCTTGTTCCAACGTTTGGAACATATTTCTCTGTCACCTCATTTTACTTAACTCACTGTTTCTATTTCTATGTATTTGGTAGACTGATGATGTTTCTCAATCTTTGAAAACTGGTCTTATGTAGGAAATGGCCTAGAGGGCCCAGCAATGCATAGCCCCCTGATCATAGAGCTGTATAATTGAGGGGTCCCTTGCTCCTTGGGGAGAGCCTCTGAAGTTGTATTTATTCTCTCATTTACAGGTCACATATCTAGGGGTATGGGTCTTGACTATACCACATTTCTGTTCTCCCTACCTGTCTTGTGTTTCCTTCTTCATATCTTTAGCTGAAGATCTTGTCTGCTGTTGTTTAGTTGCTTAGTCATGTCTGACCCCATGGACTGCAGCCTGCCAGACTTCTCTGTCCTTAAGATTACCCTGGCAACAATCCTGGAGTGGGTTGCCATTTCCTACTCCAGGGGATATTCCTGACCAATGTATCAAACCCATGTCTCCTTCATTGCAGTTGAATTCTTTACCACTGAGGCTCCAGGCAAGCCTTAGTCTTTAGATCTCTTTCGTGGGATAATTACTCTGTAAATAGTTTCAGTTCTGGTGTGCCTGTGGGAGGAGGTGAGGTCTAGCACTTTCTACTCTACCATCTTGAACCCATCACTTACAAATCATTGCCAGAAGCATGTGATTAATACTTAGCTACAACTGAAATAAAAAGCATTAACTTGCACAAAGTTCCCAGTACTCCACCTGCTGCTCTATCTGCCTTGCATGTATCATTGCATTAATCTTAGGACACTAGCATGTCATATGCTTATGATTATCTCCAGTAAACAGTGATGTAACTAAGGGACAAGAAGTTTACACAACTTGTCTAAGGTAACTTCTCAACTTCTGGTTGAGAACAGAGCTAAGATTTAAACCCATGCTCTCTGATTCCATGCCTGGATCCTCAGAGTTCCTAATAAAGGCAACCTGGTTTAGTCCCATGCCTCTAAAGTGCCAAGAACACAGCAAACACACGAACTGCATGTTAACCTGCAAGAGGTTCCACCCCCACTGAGTGATTTGGTCAGCACAATGGTTAGCACAATAAATATAAATACCCTCCTGTCTGGAAAGCAGAAGAGATCCACACACACAGTGAGAATGTGGGTCTACACTGAGCAGAGCAAGGGCTAGTTGGCATATTTTTTGAGACTTTGAAAGTCTGAAACTCTCTTTCTCTTTCCCTAGCCAAAGGAAAAGTTTTTGGTTTGGTATAAAGTTATTGGATCTCTTTTTTTCTCTATCTCCAAATTCTATAGACACTCTTCTGATATTTGATTTTTTGCAAAAGAGACATTTGAGCCAACTTTTTTTCATATTTTTTATTATACTAGTTTGCCTTTGTAAGTCTATAATTTTTTTCCTTGTCAGTGTATTTCCTTTTGCTTTCTGTTTTATTGAGATATGTGTCACACAGCACTATAAAAGTTTACAGTGTATAGGATAATGATTTGATTTACATACATCATGATGTAATTACCACAATAAGTTTAATGAATATCTATCATCTCATATACATACAAAATTAAGAAAATAGAAAAAAATCTCTTGTCTTGAGAACTTATGGTTTATTTTCAATAAATTTCCTATATAATGTGCTTAGTCACTCAGTCGTGTCTGACTCTTTGTTACCCCATGGAGTGTAGCCCGCCAGTCTCCTCTAAGGACTAATCTCCACGGGGATTAACCAGGCAAGAAGACTGCAGTGGGTTGCCAGGCCCTTTTCCAAGGAATCTTCTCAACCCAGGGATCAAACCCAGTTCTTCTTCATTGCAGGCAGATTCTTTACTATCTGAGTCACCAGGGAAATCCAAGATAGAACAGTGCTAATTATATTTAGCATGGTGTACATTACAACTCTAGCATTTATTTATAACTGGGAGTTTGTACCTTTTGACTATCTTTATCCAGTTCCCCACCACTGCTTATAACTGTTTCAAAACTCTTTACAAGACAAATCTGGTTATGGTTTCCTTTATTTTTTTTCCATAAGAGGTTTACTTTAATTTTTATTTATTATCTTTATTTATTTAATTTTTTTTTAACTTTACAATGTTGCATTGGTTTTGCCATATGGAGAGGGAGGTGGAAGGGGGGTTCAGGATTGGGAACACATGGCAGATTCATGTTGATGTATGATTTCCTTTATATTGACTTTTTCAGAAAGAATAATTTTAAATTTCCATATACACACCTCTTTCAAATTCTAAAAGACTGAATTTGATGCCCCTTTAATAATCATTTTATTTCTGGTTATTTGGATTATACCGTTGGGAAAGTACAGAATTCTTAAGCTGAATTCTGAGGCAATTTTAAATGTCATCTCACCTTTTTTTTTTTCCCCATCTCTGCATTCTGTGCAAATTTCTCAAATCTATCTTCCACATTACTGATTTGATTACTAACCCTTCTTCACTATTTTCACTGAAAATTTTATTTCTGTTATTACATTTTTGGTTCCCACATAAAACCTCATTATCTTACACATTTTCCTGTTTTCTAATCTCAATGTTTCTTTTTTTATGGTTTTATGAACTTGTTTCAAAGGAGTCATACATTATGGTACTTTATTGAGAATGCTGAACACTTTTCAAAATTTTTCTTCAAATAAGTTGCAAAGATCTCCTTTTCCTCTGCACATCCATAATAATAATGTTTTTTTCCTTGCTTTTTCATAGACTCTTTCCTTATAGGGAGTGGATGGGATGAGTTTATTATCAATTGAATAGCTCAAAGTTCCTGAAACTGTTAGTGCCTCAGTTGTATCCAACTCTGAGACCTCATGAACTAACCACAACCCACCAGGCTCTTCCATCCATGGGATTCTCCAGGCAACAATACTGGCGTGGTTGCCATTCCTTTCTCCAGGAGATCTTCCCAACCCAGGGATTGAACTTGGGTCTCCCACATTGCAGGTGGATTCTTTACCATCTGAGCCACCTACAGCAACTTCCCACCAGCTGTTTCACATACTGTATGTGTTTCAATGCTACTCTCTCAATTGGCCCAGCCTCTCCTTCCCCTCGCTGTGTCCATAAGTCTGTTCTCTATGTCTGCACCTCTATTCCTGACCTGCAAATAGGGTCCTCAGTACCACTTTTCTAGATTCCATATCTATGTATTGGTATATATTGTTTCTCTTTGTCTGACTTACTTCATTCTGTATAACATGTTCTAGGTTCATCCACCTCAGCTCAACTGACTCAAATTCATTCCTTTTTATGGATAGTAATATTCCACTGCATATATGTACCACAGCTTCTTTATCCATTCTTCTCATCAATAAATATACCAGTTCTTTTTGATTCAAACGATGAGTGTCTGGTGAATTGACTTGTATATTCATTGGTGAGATTACAAAAGACTAATGAATTTTCAATGACTCTGTGACTATGGCACTAAAATAGCCCAGCCCTCTCATTCTCAGAACATAATAAATATTTGGAAAAATAAAATCTCCATGATGTCTGGATAATGGGCTATTTTCTGATTCTGTCTGTTGATATTTCAGTTGCAGGAATGAATGTGCAACCATGGGAACCACTGCACTATATTCTACCAATCCAGACAATAAACACAAAAAGAAATATTTTTGTTGGGTAAAGGAAGCAGAGGTCTGTTTAACCTCAAAGAGAAACTGCCGATCCATACATTTGTTATTTATCTTAGAACATGCATTTGGATCAGTGAAACCAACAACTCAAAAGCACAAAACTTCTTACTACATACTTTGAGGCAGGGAGACACACTTTATGCTTATGAGTTACAATTTTTAATTTGGTCCTATAGTTCTTTTAGTGAGTAGACATTTCTTCCAGATTTTTTAAAAACATTTAAATTTATCTAGCTTATTTTTGGCTGCACTGAGTCTTCCTCACTGCCTGCAGGCTTTCTCTGGTTGCAATGAATGGGGACTTCTCTTCACTGCAGTGACTTCTGTTGCTGCTGAGTGTGGGCTCTACAGCCTGCTGGCTTCAGTGGTTCTGGCACATGGGCTTAGTTAGCCCCACAACATGCAGGATCTTCCCTGACCAGGGATTGAACACGCATCCTCTGCTTTGGCAGGCAAGTTCTTAACCACTGGACCTCCAGAGAAGTTCTCTTTCAGATTTTGACAATAACTTGTCTAGGCAAAATTTCAAATTTTCATCTGTTTGAGAATTGAATCCATGAATATATTTTAGAGTAACATTTGAAGATATTGTGCCAAAAGCTCTTATCCAAATAACACTGAATTCTTATAGGCCTCATTATCTTGGGTTTTATATGACAAAGGATTCCATGCACCCATTCACCTCATACTTATATTTTTCAACTGGATGGTAGATTACAGCATGTTTATTCTTTCAAGTCTGCCAATTACTGAAGAAATAAAGTGTTATTGTTGTCATAGTTGTTTCCCATGGTGCTATAGAATTGAGATTGGAATGTTTATTAATCAGGTTTTTTAAGAAATAGTCATAGGGGCATTAAGCAGTGATTCCATCTACTTTGTTTCCAATGAATTTCATTTTCATGGAAAATCTTAACAAGAGTGGAATGAAATAATAGAAACATTCCATTACAGGCTTTCAGTGCATAACTGTCTCCTTTCCTTTCAATCCTGGATGCTTGCCTAAGCCAAGGGGCTTTGAGGGGCATTATAAAGACACTGTATATAAAGTGCTGTTTTAATAACCTAAACATTTCATAAATGAAAATTCATAACAGGAAGTAACTTGTCATGCATGTGTTGCTGTTCAAAGTACAATTTGCATGCAAAGTAAAACCATGCATAGCTAACAGATTTTATTCTGTCATTAATAATGAATGCAACTCACCTTAATGGATGTAGTCTATAGGTAGCTTGGAGCAGAGAACCTGAGGGAATCATATTGCATTTCAGAGAGGCAGGGAGACAGGTTAGGGAAAAGGGAGGCTAGCAACCCAAAAGAGAATGTTACTGCTGGTTATCACTGAGCTTCAGTGGGAATCCAGAGATGCTAACGGAGAGCAAAGAAAGTTGTCAACAAAAAGACAAATTTGCCTCAGGTCACTCGTTTGTCACCCAAACCATTGAAGAGCTTCAAGGACAGCAGCCCATGACCCCATCACACTTCTCACTGTCACAAGGTTCTTTCTCATTATTATAAATCTCCCATGTGAAAATCTATGTCTGGCCTTAAGTTTTGATAAACATCATGTTTCTAACCTCGATAAAATAAGATGTCATGGCTTTCTTGATAGGAGACAGAGGTCACAGAATCACAGAAAAGGATCTCAGTCCAACAGCCTCAGGTCTATCAAGAGGGAAAAACATCTCAGGCAGAGAGAAGCACTTCATGTTCATAGAACGGCTCGTGTCAGAGCCACCAGTGAAATGTTAGTAAAGGGACAGACACTGTTGTTTAGCTGCCCAGTCGTGTCCAACTCTTTGTGACCCCATGGACTGCAGCACACAAGGCTCCCCTGTTCTTCGTCTCCTGGAGCTTACTCAAACTCATGTAAACTGAGTCAATGATGCATCCGACCATCATCCTCTACTGTCCGTTTATCTTCCTGCCTTCACTTATTCCCAGCATCAAGGCGTTGTTTTCTAATGAGTTGGCTCTTTCCATCAGGTGGCCAATGTATTGGGTTTTCAGCTTCAGAACCAGTACTTCTAATGAATATTCAGGATTGATTTTCTTTAAGATTGACTGCTTCGATCTCTTTGCTGTCCAAGGGACTCTCAAGAGTCTTTCCAAACACCACAGTTCAAAAGCACTAATTTTTGGTGCTCAGCCTTCATTATGGTCCAGCTCTCACATCCATACATAACCACTGGAAAAACCATATCTTTGACTATACAGCCCTTTATCAGAAAAGTCTGCTTTTTGTCTCTGCTTTTTAATATGCTGTCTAGGTTGATCATAGCTTTTCTTCCAAGGAGCAAGTGTCTTTTAATTTCATGGCTGCAGTCACCATCTATAGTGATTTTGGAGCCCAAGAGAATAAAGCCAGCCACTGTCTCCACTGTTTCTCCATCTATTTGCCAAGAAGTGATGGGACCAGATGCCCATGATCTTCGTTTTCTGAATGTTGAGCTTTAAGCCAACTTTTTCACTCTCCTTTTTCACTTTTATCAAGAGGATCTATAGTTCTTCTTCACTGTATACTATAAGGGTGGTGTAATCTGCATATCTGAGGTTATTAATATTTCTCCCGGCAATCTGGATTCCAGCTTGTGCTTCATCCAGCCAAGCATTTCTCATGATGTACTCTGCATATAAGTTATATGAGCAAGGTGACAATATACAGCTTTGATGTACTCCTTTTCCAATTTTGAACCAGTCTGTTGTTCCATGTCCAGTTCTAACTGTTGTTTTTTGACCTGTTTACAGGTTTTTCAAGAAGCAGGTAAGGCTGTCCAGTATTCCTGTCTCTTGAGGAATTTCCCACAGTTTGCTGTGATCCACACAGTCAAATGCTTTCGCATAGTCAGTGAAGAAGTAAATGTTTCTAGTGTGAATGAAGGAGATCTGTATATTGATTCTCTGAACAAGATACTCAAGCATGCTGTTGTATTTGACTTCTTACTTTGACTTGTGTTTCTCTGGCTCAAACAAAAGACTTTTTTGAAAATCTCCTAAAATTTTTAATGAGCTTGATAAAGTTATTAGCTGTTTGATTATTCCTGTAAAATAACAATCTGTCCTTTTGTAAAGTTGAGATGTTCTTCTGAGCACCCTCAGCTTTCAAGAAAACTAAGTGATTCTGAGTTTGACATTTCTTCTGAATTTGAAATCAGCTCTTAGTTAACCAATTAAACAGCCAACTTGATGTTTAAGAACACAAATTTGCAATAAGTAGATAGAAAAGTCCAGGAGATCTAATGAACGACATAGTCATTACAGGCAATAAACTCTGTAATAGGCTTCCAAGAAGCCAAGAAACTAGATCTTAATCATTCTCAACACAAAAAAGAAATAATAATTATGTATTGTGACAAAGGTGTTAGCTAATACTAAGATGGTGATCATATTGCAATAAACCATATCAGCACATTGTATCAAATGTATCAAATCAACACATTTTACACCTTAAGCCTACACTATGTTATATGTCAGTTTTAGCTCAATAAAAATAAATAAAATAAAAGCACACACAAAAAAGCCAAAATTCACAGTAAATATCTAGCTCAACAATGAGACTTTTTCATTCCAACTAACCTGTTTATTTCACACTTCTCCAATTGTAAAATATTTAACAAAAAACTCTCTAAAGAAACAGTGTCATAAATTCACTGAAAGCAAAGTGTGATTTAAAATAAAAATTTCTGTAATGAGAAGATGCATTTTCAGCTCTCTTATTATAAGAAAATGTCCTGGAATTACTTGAAAGGAAATCACTGGAAATCTCTACCTAGGATCTAAAGAAACATTCAAAAAAAAAACTGTAGCAGCAATTTTTTTCTGGGGGGGGGGGCGAGTGGGGCCTCAAGTACAAAGTATGCCATATAATGTAAATACTGTGAATAAGATTTCATTCTGTGTGGCAGTATGCTATTTTTCAAAAATAAGGAATGTATCATATATGGAATCAGAAAATATATATATATATTTATCCAAATTTAGAGTTAGAACTATCTTTATTTTTCACCTATGGGAACCTGTAGTTGGAATTGAACTGTGGTGGTGTGTGTGTGTGTGTGTGTGTGTGTGTGTGTGTGTGTGTTCAGTTGCATATGACTCTTTGCAGCTTTTTCAGGCAAGAATACTTGAGCGAGTTGTCATTTCCTTCACCAGAGGATCTTCCTTACCCAGGGATGGAACCTGCATCTTCTGCATTAACAGGCAGATTCTTTACCACTATGCCACCTGGGAAGCCCTGTGGTTATTAAACATATTCAATTAACTGTGTGCTAGCCACAGTTCTCCTTGGAGGAGGGCATGGTAACCCACTCTAATATTCTTGCCTGGAGAATCCCTGTGGACAGAGGAGCCTGGCGGGCTACAACCCATGGGGTTGCAAACAGTCAGACAGGACTGAGTAAGCACAGCACCGCACAGCTAGAGTTCTAGGGATTGGATATAGGACAGTGAGCAAGACAGATAAAGATCCAGCTCTTACAAATTACATCCTATGGAAAAAGAGTGGTTAAGAAAAGTTTAGACGGTGAAGAACTATGAAGAAACAGCCTACAGGATAGAGTGACTGGGAACATTTTTAATTTGGATGCTACGAGAAGTCCTGTCCATGGGTGCAGTGTCTCACTGGGAATCTGAAGGAAGAGAAATAAGCCAAGTAGAGGTGTAGCAGATGATCATTCCAGAGAACAATGAGCGTGAAGCACTAAAGGCAGAAACCAGTTTAGCATCTAAGAACTAGAAAGACTTATTCCTGGATTCTGCAGAAGGTGAAATCAGTTAGCTGAAGATGTCAGGAAAGTGGGCAACAGGTGCCTCCGTGAGTGTGTTGGGACATTTTCACAACCTGCTCATTGATCTGTGCTTGTGCTCATTCTCAGTTGTCCTGTTTTATCTGAATCTTTGCAACCCCATGGACTGCATCCTGCCAGGCTTCTCTGTATGTGAGAATTCTGAAGCAAGAATATTGGAGCATATTGCCACCTCCTCTTCCAAGGGATCTCGCTGACCCAGGGATCCAACCCACATCTCCTGCCTTGGCAGGGGGATCATTTATCACTGAGCCACCTGGAAAGACCTCACTGATCTGCAGTGCTTACCAATTCTCAGGTTTCAAGATAATAATTTTACAAAATTATTTACTTTCTCAAAAGTTTCAAGGCTAGCTCACAGAATTCCTACAGATTTAACAATCCACTGTGAATTATCCAGTTAAGTAAGGAAACTGGATTGCATCTGTTGGGAGGAAAGCCAAGTAGGATTTTTCTCAGTTTTCCATTGAAGGGAGACTATCCCTCCTATCTTATAGGCAGATAAAATATACAGGAACCACTCCATATTTCCTCTGTTCCCATCAGAGGCAACAGGAGTGACTTATCCGATTAGTGGATTTCTGAAAAGAAAGCGGACATGCCAGGTAGTGACACTTGCAGACATTCTCTTGGTCAGACCAATGTGAACACAAGGAGACCACATGCTAACCTGATCGTACATGCAAGAGAACAGTGAAGGTGCCTTTCCCTGGGTAGAGGGGAGGCCACAAAAGTTCAGGGAAGAGAAATCACAGGTCCACTGGGGTCTCACAACTAGGACGTGTTCTCCAATTATTATTACCGCTAAGGGTGACAGATCTCTCTGATCCTTGTGTGGACTTCTCAGTCCCAAACCCAGTGCCATTTTTTTACCCTTACAGCTCAACATTATCATAAGAGCAACATGGAGTGAAGCATGAGAATTATCTGATCAAATTTGTGTTTTATATGAATAGAACGCAGCGTCGGAGAAGTTGGTGAGAAGCATCCTTTCTAAAGAGCTGTAATTTAACAGAGCTCATAGCATGAGAGGAAACCAGCAAGAAAAAGGTCAAGGAATAGTATTTCTGGCAGAGAACAAAGATGCTCTGGTAAGAAAGAGCTTGGTAAATTCTAGAAACTGACAGAAGCCAATGTGACTGGAACAAAATGAGTAAGAGAGTGATGGGCACCTCATGGGGTGAGGGCAGGGAGTGCCAGACTGCGCAAGGCCCTGTCAAGGCTGCTAGCACGTTTGGCATCTCTGCACAAATTTGAACAACATGCTTCCCCAGAGCAGATTCATTAGGGAAAAAAAGTTTTCTTCTTGGGAAGGAAAATTAGAAAAAGATGCTCCATCCTTTCTGTTGATATAACCCAAAGCTCTGGAACAGAACCTGGGTAGCAGAAAGTTGGAGGAAGAAAGACAGACAGCACACCCCACCGCATGAAAACAAAGTGGGATTGTATTTCAAGTGATGGAGAGAGTGGCTAAAGAGTTTGAGCAAGTGATGAAAACAGAAAGGATACAGTTCAGGACACCATGGTGCTTGAGTTTCACTTTTGACTCTTTTGCTAGGGCTAGATGTTAAACTTCGGTGTGTCCATTTCCCTATCTATCTATGACTGCATGCTAAGTGGCTTCAGTCATGTCTAACTTTTTGTGGCCCTATGGACTATAGACCACCATGCTCCTTTGTCCATGGGATTCTCCAGGCAAGAATATTGGAGTGGGTTGCATGCCCTTCTCCAAGAGATCTTCCCAACCTAGAGTTCAAATCCACTTCTCCTGTGTCTTTGGCATCTACTGTGTCTCCAACATTAGCATGTATGTTCTTTACCACATGTGTGACCTGGGAAGCCCTCCCTATCTCTAAGATAGGCATATAATTATGGAGTCAGTTCTTCGAGGGATTGCTATTACTAAATATGTGCAGTACATGTGAAGCACTTAGAACTGTGCCTGAAATAAAGCAGGTGTTTCATAAGTGTTTGCTAAGATTCTTATCTAAATTATAGGTTTGAAATATTACCTAGCTAATGTCTTGAGAATAAACTTTAGAGGACAAAGAATAGACATAGAAAACCAATGAGAAATCCCTTGTATTATTGCAAGTGAAAGATGATGGTCTTTGGACCAGAATAACTTTAATGGATATGTAATTATGTGATAATTGATATTCAAATATAGTAACAGATATCATTCATATCAATATGGGCTTCCCTCATAGCTCAATTGGTAAAGAATCTACCTGTAATGCAGAAGACCCTGGTTTGATTCCTGAGTCATGAAGATCCCCTGGAGAAGGGATAGGCTACTCACTCCAATACTCTTGGGCTTCCCTTGCAGCTCAGCTGGTAAAGAATCTGCCTGCAAGGGGAGAGACCTGGGCTCAATCCCTGGGTTGGGAAGATCCCCTGGAGAAGGGAAAGGCTACCCACTCCAGTATTCTGGCCTGGAGAATTCCATGGGCTGTATAGTCCATGGAATTGCAAAGAGTCAAACACAACTGAGTGACTTTCACTTTCACTTCACTTCAAAAACATAAGAAACCTTTTAAAACACTGACATAATACCTTCATCAGACTTTGAAATACTGATAACTTCTTAGTGTTGCCAAATATCAAGCCAGTGTTTCAAAATTCTATATTGTCCAATTTTTTAGTTAGTTCAACTAACAATGTCTATCTTCCCTCTGTACTTGGTGAAGAAAAAAAGATACTCCTTTAGAATATCCTTCTATCTGGATGTAGCTATTGCATCCCACAATGCTATTCAGCATGTTTCTCTGTCCCATTTCCCTGTTTATCAGTACTTTAATGTATATATATTTATCTACATTGTCTTATTAGTATTTAATCTACATTTAATCTGCATATTCTCATTAGTTCTGCCTCAGTCTATCTACAGAGGAGGCTTATATTTCTGTAAGAAGATGCATGCCAGACACACACAAAAGACCTTTATGATTTTGAATGATAGTATCTGTTTTATTTACTCTGGCAGTGGCACCCCACTCCAGTACCCTTGCCTGAGGAATCCCATGGATGGAGGAGCCTGGTAGGCTTCAGTTCATGGGGTCGCTAAGAGTCGGACATGACTGAGTGACTTCACTTTCACTTTTCACTTTCATGCATTGGAGAAGGAAATGGCAATCCACTTCAGTGTTCTTGCTTGGAGAATCCCAGGGACAGGGGAGCCTGGTGGGCTGCCATCTACGGAGTCACACAGAGTGGGACATGACTGAAGTGACTTAGCAGCAGCAGTAGGTTCTTCAAGGAAATCTTGTGGTAATATTATTTCTTGATATTAATATCAAAATAATCATGGAATTCCCTGGCAGCTCAGCAGTAAAGAATCCACCTGCAATGCAAGAGATACTGGTTAAATCCCTGGGTGAGGAAGACTGCCTGAAGAAAGAAATGGCAACCCACTTCAGTATTCTTGCCTGGAGAAGTCCATGCACAAAGGAGCCTTGCAGGCCACCATTCAAGGGTTTTGCAACATGAGTTGCAAAGAGTTGGACAGGACTTACCAACTAAACAATGTTCTATATACTCTCTAGTAGATTTTTTAAGGAAATCTTCAATTCAGTTCATTCACTCAGTCATGCCTGACTCTTTGTGACCCCATGAACTGCAGTATCCAGGCTTCCCTGTCCATCACCAACTCCAAGCACTTGTTCAAACTTATGTCCATTGCATCAGTAATGCCATCCAACCATCTCATCTTCTGTCATCCCCTTCTCCTCCCTCCTTCAATCTTTCTGAGGATCAGGATATTTTCTAATGAGTCAACCCTTCACATCAGGTGACCAAAGTATTGGAGCTTCAGAATCAGTCTTTCCAATGAATATTCAGGATCTTGCCATAATATTAATTTCTGAGATATTAAAATAATCATGATAGACTTTCTGATGCCTTTAAATTTAAATCTGGCTGCAATGCAGGAGAACTGGGTTCAATCCCTGGGTTGCGAAGATCCCCTGGAGAAGGGAAAGTCTACCCACTCCAGTATTCTGGCCTGGAGACTTCCATGGACTGTATAGTCCATGGGGTTGCAAAGAGTCGGACATGACTGAGCGACTTTCACTTTCACTTAAACTTAAAGGCTAGTTTAAATAGATACAAAATTCTAAGCTCATATTTTCTTTATTTGATTCCATTTGTCTTTTAGCATAAACTACTGATGTTAAAAAGCCTGATGACAATTCAGTTTATTTCCTTTTTAAGAGACTGTTTTTACACTGGATGCAAAGGAATTTCTTTTTATTTTCTATTATATTTTAAGTCACAGTTTTACTAGCCTACATCTTGGTATTACCTACTCCAGTTGAATTTTTCGCCAGGTGTGTGGCTCATCATTTTAGTACGCACTTTCATACATTTATTTCTAGAAAATATTGTTGATGGTAATACCTGGCTTTTTTCTGTTATGTGGCTTCCCTTTTCTTCACTGTTCTGTTACCACGCATTGAACAGGTCTTCTTTGTTTATCTTCTGTGTCACTTTTCTTGATACTTTATGTCTTTCTTACTTACTTTTGGATTTTAAGATAGTTTTTTTTCTTCCTCTTTTTATTTCTTTTAAAAATTTTTAAGAAGTGTTTATTTACTCTTCTGTTAATTTAGACTTTCTCTTACAAGTGTCTATTTCTCTTATTTCTAACTCTTTCCTAAGTTTCAAAATTCTCCCTCGAGTCGTCTCATCTCTGAGTGATGCTCTTTATTATTTTATGTGCTTGTTGACCGTTTCCACAATTTTTCCATCGTTTGATTGAGAATTTTAGGTCACAGTGTGTGATAGTGTTCACCTGCTTTTGTGGACGCGTTTGCTGAAATGACTTCATTGTCTGCGGAAGAGTTACTCTGCTTCCCTCACTCTTGTTCCCATGGTCATATATTCTCTTTGAATAAAAACTACAGATGTGGGAATTTATTGCCATGGTATTCCGGTTCTGATGGTGCTGTGAGATGGTTTTTCTGGTGCTCTTCACAGGAGCCTGTGAAGCCCACAATCTTTTTTTCAGTTTTCTAGAACCTACAATCTTCTACAATTTCTCCTACAATCTTCTTTCAGTGCTAAAATTGTAGCCTTGCCCTTTTTGAAATCTCTGCCTGCTTCTCCTCCCCTTTTTATATGCTCCTTCCCTCTTTTTTCTGGTGCTTCTCTTTTCCTTCTCCCTCTTTTCCTTGTTCTATCCAATTTAGGTTCTACTTCTAGCTGTTTCTCCATTCTCCATTTTGTCCTGGAAAATTGCTTTGGTTGTTCCTAGATCTAGACTGCTCCAGCACTACCCAACTCTTGCTCTTACAAGTGAGTTTGAGCTACCAAGTTTCTCCCTGCAGGCCTGATTCCTATTTGCAGATTGGCCAGACATATTCCCTTGAGAATCTACTGGAAAACTGGGTGTTCTGTGCCTTTGTTGGTCAAAATCCCTTTACCTTCTGTCTGTCACTACACACACAGCCATTGATAACCTGTTGGTTTTCATTGCTGTGAGTGGTTCCCTAGGCCTCCATTTTTTTTTAATTTGATGTGTGTGGGGGTTGCATACTTTATGTATAGGAAATTTGGGAGGGATTTGATAACCATGTCACAACCCTACAATCTCCCCTGCAATCATTTCCCATCCTTGCAACCATTCAAGATTTAAGAAAGGAAGTTTTATTACCTCCATTGCATATATGGAGAAACTAAAGCTAGGAGAAATTTAAAACCTTAAATAAATTCTCAGAAATACAAAGAAGCAAAGATAGGATGTTAACCTGAGTCTATCTGTCTCCCAAACTCATTTCTTTGCACTACAAAAATATCATTCCTATTATCATTGGGAGCAGGGTTGCACTTTATCTATTATTTATTGGTATGAAAAGACCAAGAAGGTCTGAAGAGACTCACTGAGCACTGGAGTAGGAAGGGTCCTAAGGCAAGGCTGTACGTGCTGTGGTTCTTCCCTAAGTCACCTTCACTGAACCAAATTTTCTTGGAGGAAAAGGGACTCTAGACTTAAGTCTTCACTGACCAGCTGGATAAATAAACATTGAAAACAGTTTAAGTAGTGTGTTTAACTTGTTTAGTAATTAAGATAGATCTCTATCTGTGATGATTTGCACATGATCCTGCACAGAACTAAGGCTGCAGGTGCAATGCATGATCTCTTAGTGTTTCTTTTAGAAATATAATCTCTATTGTGTAAATGCACTACTTCAAGCCCACTGAGTTTAGGCTGAGTGGGGTCAAGGTTTAAGGAGAGATAGGCAATGTTCTGAACTACTTCTAAGAAAGAAATGAATGGCTGATTGGACCCCAAACTTATCTGAAGACAGGTCACATGAGTCATACATGAGACAATCACATATAATCTGTTCTCTGCTCTATGAATAGGCCAAAGTGAAGTAGATGTTCACAATATTACTTAGATACTCAGATTTTATACTGACAGGTGAACAGTGAGGTCAGGGGATGATTAGAGATGAAGGCATTCCTTCAAGAACTGATCCTTGAGTTAGGAGGGAATTCACAAAGGCACCAAACAGCAGCCAGTGATTCTATATGGAAGATGAATTAAACACAGGAAGTCACTGAGTCCCACACCATAAGCATTCATTCATATTATTTTGCTGAATTTCCTTTTAGTGAAGGTGGAAAAAAAAAAGATCCTGGAACATATTTTTCCCACTTTAATCCATTTACATTCATGTCAGATTAATTATTTATAATTTGCTAGAATTCAATGTTTAATTTTTAAAAATTTATGCCTTAGTAGCATTTTAATAAATAATAGCTAGTAAAGATCATTCAAAATACACAGTAACTTAATTTCATAGCACAACTTTTTCTGTGGCCCCATAAACAGAAACAAAATATTGCCTACAAGGAAACTCAAAACTTGGACTCATTTATAAAACCCATCCTTAGTTATTCCTGTATTGTTAATATTATTAAAAGTACCTCTGCACCCTCTTGTACTGTGTAACTCAGAATAATTTTGTAAAGCAAAAATATCTACAGGAAGAACAACCCAATTTCCAAAGGTAAAAAGAGTATTGTATTCCCACATATGCACTTTAGTCTTAAGAGAAATTTGGAATAACCATATAGCATATTTAATGATCAGTTTTATATATATGTGTGTGTGTGTGTGTGTGTATTTATCACAAACTAGTAAATGTTACAACTCCCACTACTTCATCTAATTATTATCTTCCCTACTTTCCACAGATTCAACTATGAAAAGGCCAATCTGACAACACCAGTTTTAGAAGAGAAGGAAATGTACACAAAATTAATAAAAGTTCATATTGAAAATTCAACCTTTTTATGACATAAGGAATAATTATAAAGAGTAGAGATATGCATGTATTATTTTAACAGTTAATTTTATTAGTACACAAGTTTAGACTGAACAAAACTTACAATTCTAAATGAATAGCCTGATTGGTTTATACACAGTCAAACATGCCTGATCCAATATAGTCCCCATCCACCTTTTTAGCCCTCTGTGATATCTCTTCCCAGCACCACTGAGTTCCACTTACATGAGCCTTTCTCCATGGTCTTCTTAAGAGTCATACCTCCTGATCCCTTTTTGTCTCCTTGCTTTTTCTTCTCCTTACCATATTCTTTCCCCACACTGCTTTTTGTACAAATTTTTACTTTCCCTAATAACTCAAGCCAGATACAACACTTTATAAATCAAAATGAATCCCCTCTCTGGGCTTCCCAGGTGGTGCTAGTGGTAAAGAACCCACCTGCCAATGCAGAAGATATAAGAGACACAGGTTCGATCCCTGGGTTAGGAAGATCCCCTGGAGAAGGTCATGGCAACCTACTCCAATACCCTTGCCTGAAGAATCCCACGGACATAGAAGCCTGGCTGGCTACAGCCCATGTGTTTGCAAAGAGTTGGACACTACTGAAGTGACTTAGCATGCACACACGTACCATCCCTTCTGTGCTTCCACTCTCCCTGTACCTACACAGAACATTGCAGACACTTGTTTCATAACAATTACCTAGTTATACAGCCCTTCTTTACCTATCTCACACTAAAGCATCATCTCTCTTGCAGGACATTTGGTCTTGTCCAAATTGTCCTTTGAGAAATTTGGTGCACAGTAAAAGAACCATATGTGGTCCTATCCAAAATGTCTATTGAGGCATTTGATACATGACAAAATGTCTTTAATAGTTGTCCCTACTCAAAACATCCATTGAATCATTTGGTCAATATTCATCAAATAATACAAACATCTGACTTTATTAAAATATTATTTAGATTATTCTTACTGTCATTTGTGATGAATTTGAATTTCACATTTATTTTTGTTCTGCTGTGTCATGAAGTTGAGCAGGGTTACTCTTAAGTCAATGAGTAGTTGCTTTAAAGCATATATTGACATGACTATTGGCTTTTTTATTAGGTATATCTGCTAACAACTTTGGTTACACAAATTTCATTTTGTTGATATCATCATGAAGTTGCTTGTTGTATCTGAGTGTGATCATCAAGAATCTGGGTCATAACTTGTTCATGGCTTTGTTATTCATCTTTTCACACTTCAATAAATCTCCACTTTGAAGGATAATGCACACCATCAGCTTCTGAAATTTGCCATGCCAGCCTTCCAGTGCACTGTTTGTCCTTCGATTGTTCAGGGCTGATGTATAAAAATCCCAAGTTTTCTGGGGAAATCAAGTTTCCCATGGTCTTATTTTGCCTCTGCCCTGCCTTCCAGGGACATATACACTCTCAACAGAGTCCATTAGGTCATTTATACATTTTTCTGCATTCTCCACAAAGTACTCAAAGATTTCATTGAGCTCCTCCACAGGTACAAATGGAAGTTCAGACAACCTGGATGCACACTTATGTGTATTACCTTCCATTTTCATATATTGGATTAGCCACAAAGTTTATTTCATAAGATGTTATGGAAAAACTTGAATGAACTTTTTGGCCAACCCAATACTTTTATGTTAGATCCAAAGAAGATACTTTTTTTTCCCACAGTGATTGTGAAAAGTGCAACAATCATCTTTTTACTTATACATTTGATATGTTATTTGAATCATATCTATATTAGCAATCTCAAAATCCATCATGCTCAATGAAGTGTCAATGTCAAGATTTCTTTTCCATGCAAATGCAAGTATTTTTCATATGTATATTTATAAAGGTCTTCTCATATTTTCACTATTAGCACATCAATCAATGGTATCATACAACTCAATATTATATCACAAGGTAAATAAATTTAGTAAACCATCTTGGTAATGTCTTGAAGGTGTCATCACTTAACATGTTGTGCTGATTCTTAAATTTCAAATTTTGTCATGTTTATAAGATCTGTTTTGTTCTCTTGAGCATTGGAATTGTACATAAAAGAAAAAGGTTCTCCCCATCTGATCACTTTATGCTCTGCTGGAATTTCATATCTGTACAAGGAAGTTGGGTTTGGCAATTAATCTCTGTTTTGAATTCTATTTACTTGCCTCTTTAATATGACAGGAGAAGGCAATGGCAACCCACTCCAGTACTCTTGCCTGGAAAATCCCATGGATGGAGGAGCCTGGTAGGCTGCAGTCCATGGGGTCGCACAGAGTCAGACACGACTGAAGTGACTTAGTAGTAGCAGCCTCTTTAATGAGTTCTGGTAACATTAATAAGACCTCTTCAACACAAATATCATGAGAATTCTTTGAGGTACCAGCAATGATGCTGCTTTTTGTTTTTCTTCTGCTACATGTTTTACCCTATTTATGGTTTTCTTTACTTCCCTTTCAACACTCAGGTCCTGCTGATATTACTTGTCCCATTTTTAATGACTTGTAATGTCTTCCAGTATTATCTTGACTGGTTGTACATGAGGCACTGAAGATTCTCCTTTCTTCACAGATCCCTGTTAAAGGAATGTAAAACTATTTCAAGGTGGCATTTACTTTTATTTTGGTGGGAATACTTTTTCTGCCATACTCCACTGATAATTTTCAAACAAAAATCTCATATCGCTAAGTACAAAAGAATTTTGTTCTTCTTTTTTTTTTAAGTCATCTAACCAATGGCTTCTGCTTTACTGGTAAAGAAATCTCACTAACATTTTATGGATTTAGCACCTCAGCCAGTAGGCACGTACCAGCATGTTGGTCCATGCTGATTAGCAGGTTAACATGAAAGTCACACCTACTAAAATCCCTTCAAATAACAACAGATATGACTTTCAGTCTACTGGATCATGCCTCTATAGGATGTCAATTCAAGGAAAACACTACTCATCAATCTTGGACAATGGGATAGTTTTGGGGGGTTAATTAGGTGCCCAATATCCCCCTTATGGATGCTTGCTGATCACTATGTGGTGGAGAGCCACACCTATTTTCACTCCTCCTTAGCAAGCAAGATGCTCTGTAAAGTTTGCTCAATGCATTCTAGGTTGTTTGACATAGTGGCTTGATCAAGTTCCTCCTATTAAATTCTTTTCTTATGGAACAGTCCAGCCACATTCAGGCAAATGCTCAGTGACATATTAATGCAACTTGCATAAAGAAATTCCATCTTCAAATTATCCTCTGTATATTTCTCTAACAGTAGGACTCTTTTCCTCCGTTGTAATTCAGTAGATCAATCGTGTCTGACTTTTTGCAACCTGATAAACTGCAGTGCGTCAGGCTTCCCTGCCCTTCACCATCTCTCAGAGTTTGCTCAAACTCATGCCCATTGAGTTGATGATGCCATCCAACCATCTCATCCTCTGTCATCTCCTTCTCCTCCCGCCCCCAATCTTTCCCAGCATCAGGGTCTTTTCCAATGAGTCAGCTCTTCACATCAGGTGACCAAAGTATTGGAGCTTCAGCTTCAGCATCAGCCCTTCCAATGAATATTCAGGGCTGATTTTCTTTAGGATTGACTGGCTTGATCTAACTGTCTCTAACTGTAGGACTCTCTTCCTCCATATATATGGTTAATATAAACCCCACTCTCCTGCAGCATCCGAACCCCAATCCATCTACTTTAACCCTTGGTGCAATTAACAGCTAGACTACGAATGGTTATTATTGACCATACAGCCACAATATAATTATTGAACAAATAAAACATGATATTATTTTATGTATTGATCTTGTAAACCAACAGTATAAGTAGACTTTATGGGCCATTTGAACCCAAGGATGTTTTCTAAGTGTGGACATTTGTGACAGGATCTTTTGGCATGGACCAAGTGTCTTCCCTGATTGCTCAGTTGGTAAAGAATCTGCTTGCAATACAGAGGATCCCAGTTTGATTCCTGGGTCAGGAAGTTCCCCTGGAGAAGGGATAGGCTACCCACTCCAATATTCTGGCCTAGAGAGTTCCATGGACTATATAGTCCATGGGGGTCACAGAGAGTTGGACACAACTGAGTGACTTTCACTTTCACTTTTTTCAAGTGTCTCAGAGGACATTTTGGACAAAGCCAAATGTCCCCTAATCATGAGCTCATCTCCAAGTTAAATTATTCTAAACATTGCTGTATCTATAGTATCTTAAGTAAGTCCTGGCAGGGACAAGTAATTCACATTTTTGTCATCCATTCTGTTTATCTCACTAAGGCAAAAATATTCTTGGAGGAGGTGTTTATATTTATTCATGGAACTGTCTGTTTGAAATCTCTACTTGAGAGATTCTTCAGAAAACTATGGTCCTTATATTCATCTTCCCTGTCTAAACTAGTCTTTTGCATTTCAATAAATATTGTCACACTCCATAGAAATATAGGGATGTCTTTTACTTTTCTTCAACCCAACACCCAAACTTTCAGCAAATTAAGTTGGTTCCAACACTGAAAATAAAATTTGGGCTCATAGCTAGGTATATTATCCTAAACTACTATCAACCTTTTTCTGGACTACTGCCATAGCCTCCTAAGTGACCCTATTTTATTGTTTTCTCCTTCTAGTCTATCCTTCTTAAGTAGCAGAAGCATCTTTTAAAGTGCAAATAAGATAATGCCACCTCCTTTTTAAAATGTTTTGCTTAAAATAGTAGTTTTTTGTACCACTTATGTTAAAATTCCACCTGGTTATCATGAATTATAAGTAGAGCTGCTAGAATTAACAAATAATAATAGAGGAATCTCATCTAAATTTGAATTTAAGATAAACAATGAATTATTTTAGTATAAGTATGTCTTGTGCAATCTCTGAGATATAGAAACAAAGATATTAGTCATGTGAAATTCAAGTATACTTGGGCATCTTATATAGAATTATCTTGCAATTCTAGTTTTAAGGCTCAGTAAAATCAGGCTATTGTTTTACTTTCTAACTTTATTTGGTATTGTGCCTGTATGTGTTCAGTTGTGTCAAACTTTGCGACCCATGGACTATAGGCTTTCAGGATCCACTGTCCAGGGAATTTTCCAAGCAAGAATACTGGAGTGGGTTGCCATGTCCTCCTTCAGGGAATTTTCCCAATCCAATGACTGAATCCAAGACTCTTGTGTCTGCTGCACTTGCAGGTGGGTTCTTTCCCATTTGTGCTACCTGGTGAGCCCATTGCCTCTCACCTACTATTCACAGCTCTACTAACATGCTGACAATTCTTAGAATATGCTAAGTTTATTCCCATGACAGCGGTTCTGCATTTGTTGTCCCTCTACCTATAGCATTTCCCCAGTCTTTTTTATGCTTACTTCCTTCTGATCACTCAACTATCAACTTGAATGTTGTCCCTCAAAGAAGCCCTCTCTGACCATCTATTTCTGCATTATTGACTTCGCCAAAGCCTTTGACTGAATGGATTACAAAAAAATGTGGAAAATTCTAAAAGAGATGGGGATACCAGACCACCTGACCTGCCTCTTGAGAAACCTATATGCAAGTCAGAAAGAAACAGTTAGAACTGGACATGGAACAACAGACTGGTTCCAAGTAGGAAAAGGAGTATGTCAAGTCTGTATATTGTCACCCTGCTTATTTAACTTATATGCAGAGTACATCACGAGAAACACTGGGCAGGATGAAGCACAAGCTGGAATCAAGATTGCCGGGAGAAATATCAATAACCTCAGATATGCAGATGACACCACCTTTATGGCAGAAAGTGAAGAACTAAAGAGCCTCTTGATGAAAGTGAAAGAGGAGAGTGAAAAAGTTGACTTAAAGCTCAACATTCAGAAAACTAAGATCATGGCATCTGGTCCCATCACTTCTTGGCAAATAGATGGAGAAACATTGGAAACAGTGGAAGGCTTTATTTCTAGTGGCTCCAAAATCACTGCAGATGGTGATTGCAGCCATAAAATTAAAAGATGCTTACCCTTTGGGATAAAAGTTATGACCAACCTAGACAGCATATTAAAAAGCAGAGACATTACTTTACCAACAAAGGTCCGTCTTGTCAAGGCTATGGTTTTTCCAGTAGTCATGTACAGATGTGAGAGTTGGACTGTAAAGAAAGCTGAGCACCGAAGAATTGATGCTTTTGAACTGTGGTGTTAGAGAAGATTCTTGAGAGTCCATTGGACTGCAAGGCAAGGAGATCCAACTAGTTCATACTGAAGAAAATCAGTCCTGATTATTCATTGGAAGGACTGATGCTGAAGCTGAAACTCCAATACTTTGGCCACCTGATGCTAAGAACTGACTCATTTGAAAAGACTCTGATGTTCAGAAAGTTTGAAGGCAGGAGGAGAAGGGGACAACAGAGGAAGAGATGGCTGTATGGCACCACTGACTCGATGGACATGAGTTTGAGTAAACTCCAGGAGTTGGTGATGAACAGGGAAGCCTGGCATGCTGCAGACCGTGGGATTGTAAAGAGTCAGACACAACTGAGAGACTGAACTGAACTGACTATCTGAACTGATCCCAGTGCTGAGTTTATTTTGTTTACAGTACTTATGACAGTTCAGTAAATCCTTTTTGTTTGCTTATTTATCTCTTTCTTATTCATTCAGTTCAGTTCCGTTAGTAGCTCAGTCATGTATGACACTTTGCAACCCCATGGACCACAGCATGCCAGGCTTCCCTGTCCATCACCAACTCCTGGAGCTTGCTCAAACTCATGTCCATGGAGTCAGTGATGCCATCTAAGCATCTCATTCCCTGTCATCCCCTTCTCCTCCGGCCCTCAATCTTTCCCAGCATCAGGGTCTTTTCAAATGAGTCAGCAGTTTGCATCAGGTATCCAAAGTATTAGAGTTCCAGCTTCAACATCAGACCTTCCAATGGACATTCAGGACTGATATCTTTTAGGATGGACTGGTTGGATCTCTTTGCAGTCCAAGGGACTCTCAAGAGTCTTCTCCAACACCACAATTCAAAAGCATCAATTCTTGGATGCTCAGCTTTCTTTATGGTCCACCTTTCACATCCATACGTGAATACTGGAAAAACCGTAGCTTTTCTTGTTTATAGTTTTATTAAATAATTTTCTACATAATTTTCTTCTATGAAGGTAGACACTTGTCTGTTTCATACAGGATAAGTTGAATATTTATTAAATGGATGTAGAAAGGAAAAAGGAAATTCAGCTCCAATAGATTTCAATTTAATGTCTGGCCTCAGCGCTAGGATAGAGTTTAAAATAAAGACTGAGTTTGATTGCCAGGGTTTAAAATCCCAGTTCTTATAGTGTGGGTAACTTGTGAACAAGTCATCTAATTTTAAAAGTTTTAAAAGCTTTATTTTTTCATTGTTAAATTTAGAATAATAGTGGCATCTGCCCCATAAGGCTACAGTAAAAATTAAAAGAGAAAATTTTTTCATATTCATTATATAGAAAATATTGAATAAATGTTACCTATTACCATTACTATTGCTGTTGATATTCTATAAGCAAAGAAATTTACCATTGATTCTTTAGACACTCTTCAGATTAAAGTTCCCATCTGAGAAGTTTTACTTAAAAAGAAATAATAAGGCTTAATAAAGGATGACTCAAAAGTGAGCAAATGCGGAAAACAGCTACAAAACTATTTCCCTCAGTAAACTAGAGTAGACAGGAACAAGTCAAAAACAAAGAGTAACACAAATAGTAAAGAACAATTTGCCCTATCTGCCTGAACTTTAATATTCTCAGGGCCTTCCAGGGGGATGCAAGAAAAAAAGAAAAATAATTGTTCTATTTTCCACCTCTTCTAGTTTCATTGTCTAATTCACTTATCAGAATGAACTTGATAGGGCCAGAAAAAGTAAATAAAAGGCAAGTAAAAAAATGTGGAGGGGGTGCCGTTGTTGACCAAATGATGTTATCGTATGGACGGGCAAACATTCTAGGGCTGCTACTCTGTGGGCATCTGATTTCTATTATCTTATGGGCAAGCTGTCAGGATGGCCTTTCTGATGGCAAGAATCTGAGATGAGCAAATATCTGTGAGAGAAACCCGACGTGTTTCTGAATAAAATTGAAGGGACATATTAAGCAAATCCAAGGATATTTTATTTATTTATGTTTTATTTAATACTTTATTCTATTTTACAATACTGTATTGGTTTTGCCATACATTGACATGAATCAGCCACAGGTGTACACAATCTCCCAATGCCGAAGCCCCCTCCCACCTCCCACCCCACACCATCTCCCCGGATCTTCCCGGACACCAGCCCCAAGCATCCTGTATCCTGTATTGAACATAGACTGGCGCTTCATTTCTTATATGATAGTATACATGTTTCAGTGCCATTCTCCCAAATCATCCCACCCTCTCCCTCTCCCTCAGAAGCTAAAAATCCATTCTATACCTCTGTGTCTCTTATGTTGTCTCACTTACAGGGTCATCATTAATATCTTTCTAAATTCCATATATATGTGTCAGTATACTGCACTGGTGTTTTTCTTTCTGGCTAACTTCACTCTGTATAATCGACTCCAGTTTCATCCATCTCATTAGAATTGAGTCAAATTTATTCTTTTTAAGGGCTGAGTAATACTCCATTGTGTATCTGTGCCACAGCTTTCTTATCTATTCATCTGCTGATGGACATCTAGGTTGTTTCCATGCCCTGACAATTATAAACAATGCTGCAATGAACATTGGGGTACATGTATCTCTTTCAGTTCTGGTTTCCTCGGTGTGTATGCCCAGCAGTGGGATTGCTGGGTCAAAAGGTAGTTCTATTTGCAATTTTTTAAGGAATCTCCACACTGTTTTCTATAATGGTTGTACTAGTTTGCATTCCCACCAACAGTGTAAGAGGGTTCCCTTTTCTCCACATCCTCTCCAGCATTTATTGCTTGTAGATTTTTGGATCACAGCCATTCTGACTGGTGTGAGGTGGTACTTCATTGTGGTCTTGATTTGCATTTCTCTGATAATGAGTGATGTTGAGCACCCAAGGATATTTTAAATACATTCTACTTTCTCAATCCTGTTCAAAATGGAAGAACCCCAGAATCCAGATGTTTTTATATAATCTCAAAGTTATACAAATTGTTTTGGCAGATACGAAGTTATTGATTTAAGTGTAATTTTCTAACAGTACAGAAGTAAGGAAAAAAAAATTCCATTATATGATGTTAATTGTTAAAGAAATTTAGGTCTTGAAAATCAATGTTTCCTTCCCAGAATGGAGAGAGAAGAAAAACTTGTAAAATCACTCCAAACTATTTTTGTTCTCTCAGACCGGAACATAAAGAGATTTGTTCATTTTCAATTCAATTGAATTTAAAATAAAGTTGTGGGGATGAGGAACAGTATATCAACTTTCTGTTCAAAATGCATGTTTTCAACATTAGATGTAGTATCATAAACATGATGCTGTTGTAACTGAAATCAAGCTTTGGGTACTCTGCCAAATGCATGTTTTTTAGGCATGCAAATAGTGTCCTTTTAAAACATGTATTTATAACTCATTCTGAAAAAAAAATTATTCAAAAGGATTCCTTCATTCTTTTTTAAGCCCACTGTTTTTACAACCGGATCATCCCAGGAATATTACTGAGTTTAACATAATATGGCTTTCATTTGACTAGCCACTGCCAATTATACTGTAAATACCAAAGGTTATTCTTAACCAAACAAATTTACCTAAGAGAAAAATAAAGAAGTCAAAGAGAGATCTGGCCTCAACTAATCAACCATTTACTTGTTTCTGAAATTCCATAATCAGACATTTAAGTGTAATCGTACAATGGAAGGAGAAAGAAATTACAGACTAAACTTCAAAGCAGCCATTAGAAAATGACACAGAAGTGCTGTTCTTTATTAGCTGAATATGTGAGAATTGGATTCTTCCCATACATTCCTTTCAAATTATAGCATAATGTCTTTGGAAGATAGTCATAGTTGCCTAGGAATTCAGTCAAGACTATCCAGTTAGATAATGCCGTAATCATTGGCTTGAAACATTTTCAATGGTGTAAGTTTATAATCAAATTACAGGTATTATAAATGGCACAATAAGAATAATTCATACATCAATATATCTATTAATTATTTGTCCATAGCTAACAGACTACTTTCAAGGCAGCCCATTATCCACTGAATAGAAAGAACTGATAACTGTCAGAATATAATTAGAAAATGCTGAGTTATGTTGGTAAACTTGAAGGCATAGTCATATACATCTAACCATGCATTATATTATGCAGCAAAATGAATTTTCAGTAATATACTTCATCTAACAACTTATCATTAAAACTCATGATTTATTTTACATATACTGAAGGGTGCAGACTTTAAGTTTATTTGATGACCTAAAAAAGCACTAAGGACATGAATGAATTGGAATCTCCAATCATATCTAATATGCAAAAGAGGAGTATTTTAAGCCTTATAGTATCCAGTCAGCATATAAATACATTTAATCACGTAATAAAATAAAAAGTCTTCAGTTATGCTAAGCTGTGTAATGCCAGCATGACTGACAAGATTTTTCACAATAACTATATAAAATGAGCTTTTAGCTCAAACTTAGGCAAAATAATGAATACTGAACTCAGGTTTTCTTGGCTTCTCTTCCAGACTCCTCCATGTATTATCAATATGAGCATATGAACTTGAGCTTATGATTCAGTTTCTCTGGATCTCAATGAACTCTTGTGTAAAATGAGGACAACTTGCCTTATGGGATATTTTTGCTAACAAGTCAATATTGCTGGCATTTAGCACATGCTCAGAAGTGTTATTTCCTTTTACCTCTTGAGAATGAAGCAAGGATAGTCAGCCTTCACAAGTTGAGGAGACAGGCTTGAGCTTTTAAAGGACACTGAGAACCACTGCAAACTTGAGTTTGTATTAGAACTAGAACTTGGTTCTAGTTCGGCATTCCAGATACTCCAAAACAAGCAACTAGCCTTCCTTCCAAGTTAGAATGTTCAAAAGCAGTAGTAAAGGCAACGAGTCTGAACAGAGAGTGAATCAATAAAGATTGAAATTTGCTTTGTAAACTTTTCCCTGGCAGTCAAAGAGAGCTTGAAGAAAAACCTTAGAAATTACTTTGGGGTAGAGTACCTAAAACTCACAAACAGATGTCATTACCTTATTCTTCAGGATATACACCCTTACCACCACTATCCCATCTTCCCCATCAACTGGTCATTACATGTTCAGGGCACAGTGCTACATGTTAGCCATTTCTCTATTTCACATCAGTATAGAATGTTTAAGAGAAGGCAATGGCACCCCACTCCAGTACTCTTGCCTCGAGAATCCCATGGATGGAGGAGCCTGGTGGGCTGCAGTCCATGGGATCGCGAAGAGTCGGACATGACTGAGGCGACTTAGCAGCAGCATAGAACGCTTAAGTTATCATTTCTTAGCAAGCAAAACCTAAGAATCATAACTTCAGTCTATTTTATCATTTCTCAGTCTGTGGAGCAAACTATAGACCACCAGTTTCTCAGAGACCTTGTGAATGATGTAGATCCTGCCTCACTGACTTCAGATTCTGCTTGTCAGTATTAACCCTGTGAATCTGTGATTCACTCTAAAGAGGCAAGTCAGCTGCTAATTTCTTTCTTCTATATAATATTTAATAGCACAGACCAACAAAGGTCAATGCGGGCCCTGAGGTAAAATTATTTGATGTGGAATTCCTTAGTTTGGAAGGTGATGCCATATTTCCCTGGAAAGTCTTTGCTGACATTCCCTGGACTAGGTAGACATCCCTGCTATGACCGCTCACACAATATTGAGTTGTCCTGTGACCTCCCATTCATACATTACTTTAACTATAGGTTTATTGTTGGTCCTCCCAGTCAGACTATATTCACTGTAAAAACATGGGGTTTATCTGTTTTCTTGTATTCTAGGGATCTGGGATTCTGCTTGGTTCATAACAATGTTTAAGCACTTTTGTCAAATGGCTGACATTAACAATATAATGCTTCTTCTCCATGTGATTAGGAATACCATTCTTTACACTTGGGGAGAATTTTTCACTCTAGGGGTATTTTACAAACATATACCCTTGCTTTCAGCTTAAATATTTTCTATCTTTCTATTTGTAGGTATATACCTACTTTAGCCAGGGCCTGATACACAGAAGACAATTAAAAATATATTTGAATGAATAGATTAGTTAGTAAATTAACCCTCAACATTGTATTCTAAAGACATTGATTTATAACTAAAAATCCCTGGGCCATATAATAGATTTCTATTTTTTTCTTAACTAAGGTTAGAGTCCTCCAGTGGTCAAATTGACTTTTTCAGATTTTTTCCATTACATAGGCCATAACCATAAAACTACAAGTTGTGAGAAGATAGTTCTGCTGTGAATGCATTTTAAAGGTAAGTGTTGGCTTTTTCTGTTCCTTGTTAAACGTTTATATGATAATAGCTTCATACTCAGCATTCTTCTGTTAAAGTAGATACTAGACCTGATTTAAAATAAACATCTCTAGTTAAGTGTTAGTGTATTAATGGTCTTGTTCTTAATGCTCTCTTATGAAAATGCAAACATTCTAAGACCTTCCCTAGCTATGTAAGAGTCATTCCACAGTTTTGTTTTGTTTTTAATTCCAAGTTGATTTAATTTTCTCACAAAACTCCAGTTAAAAGAAATTAGAAATTCTTAATAGGTATTATGAATGATCCAATACTTTATAACAGATGTTATGAACAGGCATTTTAATTCATAACAGATATAATGAAGCTCTGAAACTTTGGCTACCTAATGCAAAGAACTGATTCATTGGAAAAGACCCTGATGCTGGGAAAGATTGAAGGCAGGAGGAGAAAGGGGCAACAGAGGATGAGATGGTTGGATGGCATCACCAACTTGATGGACATGAGCAAGCTCCATTGGTTGGTGATGATCAGGGAAGCCTGGCATGCTGCAGTCCATGAGATCATAAAGAGTCAGACACAACTGAGTGTCTGAGTTGAACTGAACAGGTATTATAATTCAGAATCACATTAATAAAGCACAGGAAAACTATTTTTCTGAATCAAGGGACCATGTCTATGAGTTTTTATTTGTGGACATATCAATGACCTACTAATCTTGATACAGTTTTGTTGGCCAGCGGCATCACGATGAACTGTGTGTCCATGCTGCTTTTCACTGTCAGCTCGAGACGTTTTACAGCCATTTTTACATAATCCATCTGGTTCTGAAATCCAAAACAGCCTTTAATATTTGAAAAGAGGAATTCTGTATTGAAACTGTTCGCTCTCAAGACCATGTGAGGCAAAACTGGGCAGCCTAAGTTCCAGGTCCCAGGAACCTGAGGGGACAAGAGTGTAGACTTAGAAATTTCCGAGGAGACTTAGATCACTCAGCTCAGCACTAAAACCGTTCTGAAAAGTTTTCAAAGTAACTTCATCACTCACAAAGACTCAAAATTAAAACTGTTTTTATGTTTGCTTACTTTGGTATGCCTATGCGGTTTTAACACAACACATCACAATCACTGGGATCTGTAATTTAAACACAGTGTTAAAGTGTCACCTTAACTCTTGGGCTATGAGTCATAAGATGCCTTCTGTTAAACAAGTGAGCGAGATCCCTCTGTAACCTACTAGTTAAGTCGGTCTGACGCAAGAGGGCATTAAGCTAAAAAACAAACAAACAAAAAAAAAAAACACGAAAAACCCAGAATAAGCAAACTTTGAATAAATGCCCATGGTCCCTTGAGAAAACATTCTTTGGTTATGTGTAGTTATCCATGAAGATCTTCTTACTAGCTATGTTAAATATAATCTAGAAGTGAGCCCACAAACCCCATTTTTGCGTGCTACCAGAGCTGTAGTTTGTAATGTAGAAAAAATTATACAGCTGACCAAAATAGCCTGTTAAGTGAAATCTGGAATATTTCTTTAGAATCACTATTTTCTGATTTTCTTTTTTTAATTTATATTTAAGCTAAGGAAAGCTAAATGCTGCTTGTTTAGTAACAAATTACCAGGAATTTCAGATTAATATTGGTCTATTCTTCCTTATGTCCAAAATCTTTGTTTATGTCCATGCAAATTATGTCTATTTAACACTGCTGCTGCTGCTGTTAAGTTGCTTCAGTCGTGTCTGACTCTGTGTGACCCCAAAGACGGCAGCCCACCAGGCTCCCCCATTCCTGGGATTCTCTAGGCAAGAACACTGGAGTGAGTTGCCATTTCCTTCTCCAATGCATGAAAGTGAAAGGTGAAAGTGAAGTCTCTCAGTCGTGTCCAACTCTTAGCGACCCCATAGACTGCAGCCTACCAGGCTCCTTTGTCCATGGGATTTTCCAGGCAAGAGTACTGGAGTGGGGTGCCATTGCCTACTTTTATATAAACTCCATTCCCAGAAACGTGAGGAGAACATATTTATGCAAAGGTGAGTTCTTGACAGTAGTTAGATTTCTTACCCTGATTCTCCTGAAGTGTCCAAAAAAGACCATCCACTAGGCTGTATTCTTCAACTATGAAGGCAGAATCACCTTCCTCAAGGAGGCAATAGAAACCCCATTAGGAAATCCCTAACATTCTTCTGTCATTGCTGCTACCTGTGTTCATGGTAGTTGGAAAATTCTTTAAAGTGTCCTTCTGCTAGTTTCTTTTATTCCTTTATTGTCACCCCCTTCTCTTAACTGCATTCTTCCTATTTGATCTTATCTGGATGTGAAAACCATCACCTTTGCCTGCCACCACTATCAAAGTGGCACAGAAACATGCTGGAGCTCCATCGGTCGTAGTTTATAGTTTCTTCATTAACTATGGTAAAATGCCTATTACCCTTTGTTAACTGTTGAATCTAGCTATGTGTTAGTTTACTGGCTTTCACTAAATGCACTGAGTTTCTAAGCGCAGGCGGCTGTGGCCAGCGCACTAAGCATGAGTGAGAGGAGCTACCCCACATCCAAGGTCAGTGGCAGCAGCCTAGAGAGTCAGGCTGCAACGGCACAGGAACGGCCAAGAGGAGCACCACATCCAAAGTCAGGGGAGACAGCCGAGAGGAGCCACCTTGCGTCCAAGGCCAGGGGCAGCACCCAAGGCCAGGGGCAGTGGCTGGGAGGAGCAACCCCACGTCCAAGGAGCAGTGGCTGCACGGGCACAGGAGGGCCTAGAGGAGCCATCCCATGATGAAGCTCAGGTCGGGCAGTGGTGAGGAGATACCACTCATCCAAGGAAAGGAGCAGTGGCTGCTCTTTGCTGGAGCAGCCGTGAAGAGATGCCCCACACCCAAGGTAAGAGAAACCCACGTAAGATTGTAGGGCTACAAGAGGGAATCGGAGGGCAGAAACACTGAAACCATACTCACAGAAAACTAGTCAATCTAATCATACTAAGACTACAACCTTGTCTAACTCAATGAAACTAAGCAATGCCCACGAGGCAACCCAAGTTGGACGGGTCACAGTGGAGAGGTCTGACAGAATGTGGTCCACTGGAGAAGGGAATGGCAAACGACTTCAGTATTCTTGCCTTGAGAGCCCAATGAACAGTATGAAAAGTCAAAATGATAGGACTCTGAAAGAGGAACTCCCCAGGTCAGTAGGTGCCCAATATGCTACTGGAGATCAGTGGAGAAATAACTCCAGAAAGAATGAAGGGATGGAGACAAAGCAAAAACAATACCCAGCTGTGGATATGACTGGTGATAGAAGCAAGGTCTGAGGCTGTAAAGAGCAATATTGCATAGGAACCTGGAATATCGGGTCCATGAATCAAGGCAAATTGGAAGTGGTCAAACAAGAGATGGCAAGAGTGAACATCAACATTCTAGGAATCAGCAAACTAAAATGGACTGGAATGGGTGAATTTACCTCAGATGACCATTATATCTACTGCTGAGGGCAGGAATCCCTCAGAAGAAATGGAGTAGCCATCATGGTCAACGAAAGAGTCTAAAATGCAGTACTTGGGTGCAATCTCAAAAATGACAGAATGATCTCTGTTCGTCTCCAAGGCAAACTATTCAATACCATGGTAATCTGAGACTATGCCGCAACCAGTAATGCTGAAGAAGCTGAAGTTGAATGGTTCTATGAAGACTTACAAAATCTTTTAGAACTAACACCTAAAAAAGATGTCCTTTTCATTATAGGGGACAGGAAAGCAAAAGTAGGAAGTCAAGAAATACCTGGAGTAACAGGCAAATTTGGCCTTGCAATGCAGAATAAAGTAAGGCAAAGATTAATAGAGTTTTGCCAAGAAAATGTACTGATCATAGCAAATACCCTCTTCCAACAGCACAAGAGAAGACTCTACACATGGACATCACCAAATGGTCAACACCAAAATCAGATTGATTATATTCTTTGCAGCCAAAGATGGAGAAGCTCTATGCAGTCAACAAAAACAAGACCGGGAGCTGACTGTGGCTCAGATCATGAACTCCTTATTACCAAATTCAGACTCAAATTTGAAGAAAGTACGGAAAACCGCTAGTCCATTCAGGTATGACCTTAATCAAATCCCTTATGATTATACAGTTGGAAGTGAGAAATAGATTTAAGGGCCTAGATTTGATAGATTGAGTGCCTGATGAACTATGGAATGAGGTTCGTGACATTGTCCAGGAGACAGGGGTCAAGACCATCCCCATGGAAAAGAAATGCAAAAAAGCAAAATGGCTGTCTGGGGAAGCCTTACAAATAGCTGTGAAAAGAAGAGAAGCAAAAAGCCAAGGGAAAAGGAAAGATATAAGCATCTGAATGCAGAGTTCCAAAGAATAGCAGAAGAGATTAAAAAAAAAAAAAAAAGCCTTCTTTAGTGATCAATGAAAAGAAATAGAGGAAAAGAACAGAATGGGAAAGACTAGAGATTTCTTCAAGAAAATCAGAGATACCAAGGGAACATTTCATGCAAAGATGGGCTCAATAAAGGACAGAAATGGTCTGCACCTAACAGAAACAGAAGATATTAAGAAGAGGTGGCAAGAATACACAGAAGAACTGTACAAAAAAGATCTTTACGACCTAGATAATCACGATGGTGTGATCACTCATCTAAAGCCAGACATCCTGGAATGTGAAGTCAAGTGGGCCTTAGAAAGCATCACTATGAACAAAGTTAGTGGAAGTGATGGCATTCCGGTTGAGCTATTTCAAATCCTGAAAGATGATGCTGTGAAAGTGCTGCACTCAATATGCCAGCAAATTTGGAAAACTCAGCAGTGGCCACAAGACTGGAAAAGGTCAGTTTTTATTCCAATTCCAAAGAAAGGCAATGCCAAAGAAAGGTCAAACTACCACACAGTTGCACTCGTCTCACATGCTAGTAAAGTAATGCTCAAAATTCTCCAAGCTAGGTTTCAGCAATACGTGAACCATAAACTGCCTGATGGTCAAGCTGATTTTAGAAAAGGCAGAGGAAACAGAGAACAACAGAGCAAACATCTGTTGGATCATGGAAAAAGCAATAGAGTTCCAGAAAAACATCTACTACTGCTTTATTGACGATGTCAAAGACTTTGTGTGGATCACAATAAACTGTGGAAAATTCTGAAAGAGATGGGAATACAAACCACCTGATCTGCCTCTTGAGAGATCTGTATGCAGGTTAGGAAGCAATAGTTAGAACTGGACATAGAACCACAGACTGGTTCCAAATAGGAGAAGGAGTATGTCAAGGCTGTATATTGTCACCCTGCTTTTTTAACTTCTATGCAGAGTATATCATGAGAAACGCTGGACTTGAAGAAACACAAGCTGGAATCAAGATTGCTGGGAGAAATATCAATAACTTCAGGTATGCAGATGACACCACCCTTATGGCAGAAAGTGAAGAGGAACTAAAAAGCCTCTTAATGAAAGTGAAAGAGGAAAGTGGAAAAGTTGGCTTAAAGCTCAACATTCAGAAAATGAAGATCATGGCATCCAGTCCGATCACTTCATTAGAAATAGATGGGGAAACAGTGGAAATAGTGTCAGACCTTATTTTCTTGGGCTTAAAAATCACTGAAGATGGTGACTGCAGCCATGAAATTAAAAGACACTCTTTGGAAGAAAAGTGATAACCAACCTAGATAGCATATTCAAAAGCAGAGACATTACTGTGTCAACTAAGGTCCATCTAGTCAAGGCTATGGTTTTTCCAGTAGTCATGTATGGATGTGAGATTTGAACTGTGAAGAAGGCTGAATGACAAAGAATTGATGTTTTTGAACTGTGATATTGGAGAAGACTCTTGAGAGTCCCTTAGACTGCAAGGAGATCCAACCAGTCCATTCTGAAGGAGATCTGCCCTGGGATTTCTTCAGAAGGAATGATGCTGAAGCTGAAACTCCAGTACTTTGGTCACCTCATGCAAAGAGTTGACTCATTGGAAAAGACTTGATGCTGGGAGGGATTGGAGGGCAGGAGGAGAAGGGGACCACCGAGGATGAGATGGCTGGATGGCATCACGGACTGGATAGACGTGAGTCTGAGTGAACTTTGGGATTTTGATGATGGACAGGGAGGCCTGGCATGCTGCGATTCATGGGGTCGCAAAGAGTTGGACATGACTGAGCGACTAAACTGAACTGAACTGAATCTTCTTTTAGGTTTATTAGGTAGTAAATCTGTTAATTTGGCACAACCTTGTGTTTCCTTGCCTTGGCATCCTGGGTTAGTAATTGTTTCCCTATAATCAATGGATTTACTCATTTCCTAATAAATGTTCCTATTTACCTTCCTAATGTAGATCTTCATCTTTATTTAAAAGCCAATTTAGGAAAAATGGAGTGCTTGCCTCTTTAAATTTGGATATTAAGTAGAAACAATGTTTCCTTCATCTAATAAGCATTATTGAGTGGTTAGCTAGTTTTTAGCATTCTGCTAAGTGCTGTGGAGAAAACAACTGTGTTCTCATGCATTCACGCTCAGCCGTTTGACTCTCTGCGACCCCTTGGACCATAGCCCACCAAGCTCCTCTGTACATGGGATTTTCCAGGCAAGAATACTGGAGTGGGTTCCCATTTCCTCCTCCAAGGAATCTTCCCAACCCAGGGATCAAACCTATGTCTCCTGCTTGGCAGGTAGACTCTACCTCTTGAGTCACTGGAAAAACCCAAACAGTTTATATATACCACTGGCAAATTGAATAGTACCAATGTAGTATGAATAGGCCTTTATATATGTATGTTTTTCAGTACATGACACTTTTTAAGTGTGTAAAATGTTGTCATAAACTTCAACATTCCAAGAATTTAGCTAAAAGCCTAGCTTGGATCCATCCATACTTAAGTCAGAGTCTCAGAGTTCACAACTCCATTTCATAGAATCTACAGTAAAGCTTTTACTACATTTGAGGAAAATAAGAAGCATACTCAATGAGTGTGCTTACCCTAGTGGTATGTAGCCTACCTTGAATAAATGTTGGTTTGATTTTAAGTATCAGCCA
>SJYC01077264.1:0-15371 GCA_006408675.1 Madoqua kirkii | reverse complement strand
GCTTTATTGACGATGTCAAAGACTTTGTGTGGATCACAATAAACTGTGGAAAATTCTGAAAGAGATGGGAATACAAACCACCTGATCTGCCTCTTGAGAGATCTGTATGCAGGTTAGGAAGCAATAGTTAGAACTGGACATAGAACCACAGACTGGTTCCAAATAGGAGAAGGAGTATGTCAAGGCTGTATATTGTCACCCTGCTTTTTTAACTTCTATGCAGAGTATATCATGAGAAACGCTGGACTTGAAGAAACACAAGCTGGAATCAAGATTGCTGGGAGAAATATCAATAACTTCAGGTATGCAGATGACACCACCCTTATGGCAGAAAGTGAAGAGGAACTAAAAAGCCTCTTAATGAAAGTGAAAGAGGAAAGTGGAAAAGTTGGCTTAAAGCTCAACATTCAGAAAATGAAGATCATGGCATCCAGTCCGATCACTTCATTAGAAATAGATGGGGAAACAGTGGAAATAGTGTCAGACCTTATTTTCTTGGGCTTAAAAATCACTGAAGATGGTGACTGCAGCCATGAAATTAAAAGACACTCTTTGGAAGAAAAGTGATAACCAACCTAGATAGCATATTCAAAAGCAGAGACATTACTGTGTCAACTAAGGTCCATCTAGTCAAGGCTATGGTTTTTCCAGTAGTCATGTATGGATGTGAGATTTGAACTGTGAAGAAGGCTGAATGACAAAGAATTGATGTTTTTGAACTGTGATATTGGAGAAGACTCTTGAGAGTCCCTTAGACTGCAAGGAGATCCAACCAGTCCATTCTGAAGGAGATCTGCCCTGGGATTTCTTCAGAAGGAATGATGCTGAAGCTGAAACTCCAGTACTTTGGTCACCTCATGCAAAGAGTTGACTCATTGGAAAAGACTTGATGCTGGGAGGGATTGGAGGGCAGGAGGAGAAGGGGACCACCGAGGATGAGATGGCTGGATGGCATCACGGACTGGATAGACGTGAGTCTGAGTGAACTTTGGGATTTTGATGATGGACAGGGAGGCCTGGCATGCTGCGATTCATGGGGTCGCAAAGAGTTGGACATGACTGAGCGACTAAACTGAACTGAACTGAATCTTCTTTTAGGTTTATTAGGTAGTAAATCTGTTAATTTGGCACAACCTTGTGTTTCCTTGCCTTGGCATCCTGGGTTAGTAATTGTTTCCCTATAATCAATGGATTTACTCATTTCCTAATAAATGTTCCTATTTACCTTCCTAATGTAGATCTTCATCTTTATTTAAAAGCCAATTTAGGAAAAATGGAGTGCTTGCCTCTTTAAATTTGGATATTAAGTAGAAACAATGTTTCCTTCATCTAATAAGCATTATTGAGTGGTTAGCTAGTTTTTAGCATTCTGCTAAGTGCTGTGGAGAAAACAACTGTGTTCTCATGCATTCACGCTCAGCCGTTTGACTCTCTGCGACCCCTTGGACCATAGCCCACCAAGCTCCTCTGTACATGGGATTTTCCAGGCAAGAATACTGGAGTGGGTTCCCATTTCCTCCTCCAAGGAATCTTCCCAACCCAGGGATCAAACCTATGTCTCCTGCTTGGCAGGTAGACTCTACCTCTTGAGTCACTGGAAAAACCCAAACAGTTTATATATACCACTGGCAAATTGAATAGTACCAATGTAGTATGAATAGGCCTTTATATATGTATGTTTTTCAGTACATGACACTTTTTAAGTGTGTAAAATGTTGTCATAAACTTCAACATTCCAAGAATTTAGCTAAAAGCCTAGCTTGGATCCATCCATACTTAAGTCAGAGTCTCAGAGTTCACAACTCCATTTCATAGAATCTACAGTAAAGCTTTTACTACATTTGAGGAAAATAAGAAGCATACTCAATGAGTGTGCTTACCCTAGTGGTATGTAGCCTACCTTGAATAAATGTTGGTTTGATTTTAAGTATCAGCCAAAGATGTTTGGACCAGGAAGTAACAGAGACCTGATCTGGTACGCTCTGCTAATGTGGCCTGCGCAGTTTATTTCACTTTCCTGAGTGTTAGTTTCTTGATTGATATTACAAATGTGGTAGAATTAACACTGGCTAAGAGTACCTTGCTGTGTGAAGAAAATACAATTCTATCACGTGGGACTGGTAAAGTATATAAACATTTAGGCAATATGGAACAATTCTAAGCAAATGCCAAATTTTCTAGGATTAGACAATATGTATTAGATAAATTTAGAGGAGAAAGAGTTTGGGACCCTTGAGCCAAAAAGTCAATTATAGTTATCATAAAATGATCTAGATGATCCAAAACGACAGACCATGAAGATAAACTCGACAGCCATAGAAAACAGGGAGAAGTCATTAGCCTTCCTCAGACAGATGGATCCCCTGGTGTATCACATTACACATGTGAGCCCAAAATGAGAGGTTACATCAGCTGTTATTCCTAGAACGTTCCTAGATGTACATTGCCAGGTGGATTGACTTCAGAGTAACTGGATATTACATTTTATCAAACTGAGAAGGAGAAAAAGCAGGTTCATGGTAAGAATATAGAGGATGATCATCTTTCCCCCATAAGGTTTTCTGGAAAAGAAAAAATAAACACCGCAGGCAGATTAGTTATAAAAGTTGTTCTAACTTAAATTTGCAGTTGATGAGAAAAGTAATGAACAGTGAGTCATGGCATTCAAGGAAAAAGCCAGCCTCATTTGGATGAACTGGGAGCCCAAAGCACCCACTAGGATTTATAATGACTCATGCAAATGTGCAAATCAGTAGAATGTCAGATATCTGTATTTGGAAGCCAGCATCTGAGTGAAGCTAGACTAATACACCAGGAAGGCAACAGCTTTACAGTTGTTTTCTAGAAGAGATCCTCGAAGAAATGAGGGTAAATGTTACATCCACACTTCAGGCTGGTCTCCACAAAATGGTTGTGCTTAGTCATGTTTTGCACCCCCATGGACTATAGCCTGCCAGACTCCTCTGTCCATGGAATTTTCCAAGCAAGAATACTTGAATAGGTTGCCATTTCCTATTCCAGGGGACTTTCCCAATCCAGGAATCCAAAACGTGTTCCTGCGTTGGCAAGCGGATTCTTGACCACTGTGCCACCTGGGAAGTCCATAACAGGGCTGTATGGGAACTCAGATTTTGAAAGGAACTTGTCATTCTATGCACTGAAGATTTGCACTTGCAAACATTAGTGACCATGGTGCCAGGAGTTCTGAAAGCAGCCCAGGAGGTCAGTGGAAAATTAAGTCAGCAAGCAGGTAATTGTTCTGTCCATGATCCAATTAGGGACACGAAGAACCACAATTCACTTCCTGCAGTCATTAAAGGCAGCAAGGGACATGAACTGCCATTGTCATAAAAACATAATTAAACGTGCATTGTAACTGCAAATAGGGAGAAACAAACTGATTTTTCAATAGGCCACTAACATGTTTTAGCACTTACTTTGTTCCTAACAGGCAACGAATTCACAGCACAACTTTGAGCACAAACTGGTTGAAGGTCACAGAAGGAATGAAAACACTCCCTTAATGAAAGACTTCAGATGAAAAAGAACATCTTACCTGGAGAATCCATTACAAATGTTTCCTAATGTAAGCTACACATAAATAGAATCTCCTGTTTTTGTTTGTTTGTTTATTTTAAGAAATCAATAATTTCCAGATTCTAGTCCAAAAAAATTGAATAAGAAACTCTGAAACTAGGACCCAGGTATCTGCATTGTTAAATGCTTCCCAAGGTTTTGAAGCAACCAGCTTAGCATGAATTTTGCTGACTGCTGCCCATTAAATATGAAATAGAAAAGAGCTATAGTCAATTAAAATAATACCATTTTATTTTCTGTCTATATGTGTGTCCACACTAGGCTCATCAAAAATAAAGTAAAAAAATGAATTCCTGCCAAGTTATAACTATAAAACTCCCCTGTCCAATTTTCAAAGAAGGTTTGAGGCACTTTTGAGGAGAAAATTAAAGATTGGGAAACAATGTACACAAGCAAAACAATAGAGTGACTGGAATAAAATATCAAATATAGTTTAAATTCAACATAATCCATCATGATAAAAAGAGAAACAAGCAAGCACAACTAAAAAAAAATAAAATGCCAAAAAGAACAACTTGCTAAATGTTTCATTCCATCACAGTTTGTATTTCACCCTTGGGTGTTTACCTTTGTTGGGTTTGAAGAGCTGGAAGTAGACTACAAAGTATTACAGTGTTTGAGTTGGGAAAAAGATTCATTTTTAAAATAAGTAACTGCAGAGACATGGATGGACATAGACTATCACACATGGTGAAGTAAGTCAGAAAGAGAAAACCAAATGTTGCTTATTAATTCATACATGTGGAATCTAGAAAAATGGTATAACAATATATAATAACGTGTGCTTAGTTGTGTCTGACTCTGTGATCTCAGGGATGATAGCCCATCAGACTTCTCTGTCTGTAGTAAATTTCTGAGCAGGAATACTGGAGTAGGTTGCCATTGTCTTCTCCAGGGGATCTTCCTGACCCAAGGACTGAACACAGGCCTCCTGCATTGGCAGGCGGATTCTTTACCACTAGCGCCACTGGGAATAGCAACCCGCTCCAGTATTTTTGCCAGGAGAACTCCATGGACAGACGAGCCAGGTAAGCTACAGTCCATGAGGTCACAGTTGGACATGACTAAGTAAGTGACTTTGAGAGAGAGAGAGAAATGGTATAAATGAACTTGTTTGCAAAGCAGAAATAGAGACACAGACTTAGAGAACCAGTTGCAGAAACCGAGGTGGGAAGAGGGGATGCAGTGGATTAGGAGATCAGGATTGGCATACTACTATGTATAAAACAGATTACTAATGAGTTAAACCTACTGTATAGCACAGGGAACACCACTCAGGCCTCTGTAATGACCTAAACAGAAAAAAATCCAGGGAAGAGCGAGTATATGTAAATGTACAACTGATTCATTTTACTGTACAGCAGAAGCTAACACATCATTGCACAGCAACTATATGCCAACAAAAAATAAATAATAGTCGATACTGGTCCCAGGTCATGCTCTGTGCTGCGTGCTGAGTGCAGACCAGTGATTCTCAACCAGGAGCAACTTTGCCTCTCAGGAAACATTTATCAACATCTGGAGACACTTTTGCTTGTGAAAACTGGAAAAGGTGAGGAAGGTGGGATGCTCCTAGTTATCTGGTGAGTAAGGCCAGGGTTCTGCTAAACATCCTACAGTGCCCAGAACAAGCCTTCATAGGCAAGAACTATTCTGCCCAAAATGTTAATAATGGCCAAATTAAGAAATTTTGATATAGACTGAAGAACAAGTCAATAATGCTATTTGACTTTAATGTAATGTATTCAGTATGGCATTAAACAAACGTGTAAATTAATGTATGACAAAATATTGTCAAAAGTGCTTTGACTAAAAGAAGTACTAGAACATATTATAACATTAGAACTAGATGTCCATCAGATCAACAAAAAAGAACCAGGTCTAACAGATGGTAGGCATTCAGATCTGTTTTGAATGAATGAAATCCTCTCTATACCTACAGTTACAATAGCTTGTAGTATGAAGGCCTTTTTCTTTCAATTTCCTTTAACCCTATTGCTCTTTGATTATTATCAACCTACATGAAAGTGGACACCCAGAGTGTTGTCTGAACTTTATCTCAGTACCAGCCACGGCAGCCATTCCTCCAATGCCTTTCCAGACCTGCTGCCCATATAAATGGAATTTCAGCTGTTTAATCTGGTCATTTTAGAGTAATGGTCGGTGGCTGGGAGTGGATGAAGGAGATTTTCTCTGATGACGTTAAGATAGAATATGAGATTGTATAGAAGTACTAGCAGAATAAGCAGTCAGTTACAGGATACATCTCAGTTTAGCATTTGTAGAGCAGCGCAACAGCATCCTGTCTTTTTTTTTTTTTTTTTTTTCCTGATTGGAGAACCATTTTCCTAGAGAGAAAACACTTCCTGACTGTGAATCTGAAATATCTGGTTCTAGGGAAACACAAAAGCCTAAGAAATAAAGGCAATGGTATTCAAGTCTGAACATTGGTTAGAATTTGGGGGGTAAAGGGTATTTTCTTTCCATTGCAATTGTTGACAGCAAAATATAAGAGTCTGTATTGTCTGACCACAAAGGAAGGCATACTTTCCCAAAACTAGAGTTAATTGAGAGAAACAAAGTAGGGCATGGTACCAAGGGTATCACTTGATCCCCAGGATCCAGCTTTATTCCGGATAACCTGGGTGAATGTGCCAATTTGATTTAAATCATAATAAAACTGAGAAAAATTAGATACTTGTGTGGTCCTAAACTAAAATCCAGTTGAACTCACGGGCAAATAAGACATGTTCCTGCGATTAAGAATTTCACAGCTGTTTAAGAGGAAACAGTTTTATTTGTGAGCATCTATCATAGCTTAGTTCTTGTATCTAGATACTGGTTAATACAAAGTAAGACCTAACTTTTTTTTGTTTTGTTAGACACTGTGCTTAGTAACTTACCCAAGTCACAGAAAAAGTAAATTATCATCCAGATTTTGAATACAACTCTTTCTGATTCTAAAGCTTCTGCACTTTGTTCCACCTTATGTTGCCTCTGCAATGATCATGCAAAAATAATAATTTAATTGTAATAATAAGATTCAAAGATATTACTGCTAATATGTGGAAGTAGGAAAAGTAGAAAATTGTGCAAGTGTTTTACAGACCATCATTTTTAGTTTGCAGAGTGAGGAAGAAAGAAAAATAAAAGATGGTCTTTTAGGAAACTAATTTTTATGGATCCTTTGAGCCAAGCGCTGTGCTCAGCATATTACTATATTAACTTGTTTATCCTCACAGTAACCCTATCAAGTGATTGCTATTATTTTTACCATTTTTAAAGCTAGCATGGGGCATGGAGAGCTGAAGCAATTTACCCACATAACCTTTCCTTGGATTAAGATTTGAACCCAGATAGTCCAGCTTTAGAGCAGACACTTTATACCCTATGCAGACACCTATACAACTATCCAGAATTCTATATTTGATCTCATACGGACTTTGCACAAGTGACACAGTAAGTTTAATGAGTATCAGTGGCAAGAAATAAATGAATATGGTGAATTAGATCCCAGTCTGATATTTGCTTATATCACTTATAGAAATTTATTTTTCAGAATAATTAATTCATTTGAGATGCCCTCACTATCAATGTACACGCTATCAATTTGCCATTTTTTAATGGAACAAGGACAATTATAAAAGTTAACATGTTACAGTTAAAGTTAAACTTTAGTTACATAATGAGAGACAACATCTCTGACAACTCATTTACTGGCAGTGTAGTACAGTTAAATTCAATGTATTTATTCAGCATTTGTGTTCCTACCCTTACCAAACATACAGTCTCTAAAGCTAATTGCAGTCTGTCAAAAAAATCATAAGATAAAGCTACTTTTTTAGATAATATACTTTATGTCTATGTGTATGCACGTGTCTATGTATATACATGCATGTGTGTGGGCAAAGTCACTTCAGTTGTGTTTGACTCTCTGTGATCCTGTGGACCATAGCCCTCCAGGCTCCTCTATCCATGGGATATTCCAGGCAAGAATACTGGAGTAGGTTGCCATGCTCTCCTCCAGGGGATCTTGCTGATCTAGAGATCAAACCAGCATCTTACATTTCCTGCAGTGATAGGTGGGTTCTCTACCACTAGCACCATCTGGGAAGCTCAATATACACATATGCATATACATAAAATATATACACATTAACAAACACAGAGATGTAATTCCCTTTATCTTTTTATATATGCTGGGCTACGTCTAGAAAAAGATAAGTCCTAATGATTTCAGTTGAATCTGCTTTTGCCTCAAAACATGGCATAGAAGTAGTTACATTCTCTATAGCAAAATTTTAAATAGAAGATTCTACAAAATCACATTTAATCAACTCTGCTACTTGTATAATACAAAACTTTAATAAACAGACAAATACAAAAATAAATATGATCACAATGTAATATCAAATATCATGGAATTTATTGTATGCTATGAAAAAGTGGCTGTACCACACTTGCTATGAGTTTGGTAAAATTACTCAAACTCTCTGGAGCTCAGGTTTTTCTTTTTTTTCAAAGTTAAGTTTGAGTCTAAAATTCTTGTAAGATCATTGAGATAATTAAATTAATTATATTGATGTTACATTATAAAGACTTAATAAATAATTGCTTTAATTATTTAATGTGTATAAACTGGAAAAGACTCTGATGCTGGAAAAGATTGAAGGTAGGAGGAGAAGGGAACAACACAGGATGAGATGGTTGGATGGTATCACTGACATGGTGGACATGAGTTTGAGTAAACTCCGGGAGTTGGTGATGGACAGGGAAGCCTAGCGTGCTGCAGTTCATAGGGTTGCAAAGAATCAGACATAACTGAGCGACTGAACTGAATTGAACTGAGAGAATTCTGTCAAGTGGGTCAAACATAAAAATTCTTTGGCAGTACATCTCTTCCATTTCTTTTCATTTCATTTCACAACTGAGCTACTGAACTGAACTGATAAACAGTTCCAGTGTATATAAGCTGTGTATTATTCATAATCCATAACACTGTTTTCTGAAATAAATCAGAATGTTAAGAAGCACCTTAATAAAAATATTGACATCTAAAAGAAATTCTCTGGAGATTTTTTTCAAGTTGTCTTTCAAAAGGATTGAATATACTAAGAAAAATCAGGACACATTTTGGAAAAAAAATTAGAAAAGCATTCTGAGAAAATGTCGCCTTCTTTTCTTTTTTCATAATCCCTTATAGTCAGTATCTACACTAGAAAGAAGCTGCAGTGTTTGTCTTTTGGTTGCCTTGGAACCTGCTTTCACAAAGCTACCTTAGTACAAAATCACCTTTAATTCTCCCCTGTGGGCGATGGATGCAAAGCAGGAGACATGGCCCTGCTGGACCGCTCCTTCAGCTCCTCACCAACCTCTGACTCCCTCCATGCTACAGAGTAAAAACTTTCATAGAATATGATTGTAAAATATGATATTAATTTGCTCAAATTAGCCAAGAAGGATAAGCACTTAAAGGTGCATCCGAATATAAACAGTGTTCACCATGATGGGCATAATTTACATAAACTGTTGGAACACAAGAAAATACATGTACATGTGTGTTACATATACATGCAACACGGAAACACTACTTTACAGAGACAAATTGAAAATGAAGCTAATATCAATTGAGTGCTGATTAAGCAAATTTTGTTAGAAATTTACACTTGAATTTTATACAGTCACTAAAAAGAGCATTGTATATCTGTACATATTGAATCAGAAAGCTATCCACAAATGCATTCATGAGGGGAAAGTAAGCCACAGAGCAGCATGTCTTTTTTGAAACTATTTATTCAACAGTCTACACAGACACAGACACAGACACACACACACACACACACACACACACACACACACATATATATATATAGGAAGAGAGGTGTATCTGAAAGAAATATTATTTTCCAAACCTCAAAAATTATTCCTTTTGAATATTATGATTTTAGGTAATTTTTATCTTTATATGATTTTCTTATTGTTTACATTAAATATGTACATTGACATTTTTATTAAGTAAATATAAAACGATCAGATGCAGAACTCCAATATTCATTGATGTTGGTGGGGTACTTGCTGAGTTGTATACAACCCTTTGCAACTCCATGGACTGTAGCCTTCCAGGCTCCTCCAACAAAATTTTCCCTGTTGCTGCTGCTGCTAAGTCGCTTCAGTCATGTCCGACTGTGTGACCCCATAGACAGCAGTCCACCATGCTCCTCTGTCCCTGGGATTCTCAACCATAAGTAAATTTTCCCAGGTGGGTTGCCATTTCCTTTTCCAAGTTGATATTCACTGTGTCAAACTAAAGTAACATTGTATTAATTTTGATCCAGAGAGAAAAGAGCAAACATCTGTTCAGTTGTCATTTTGGTCTATAAACATTTAACATGCTATCTCAGCTGGACTTTACATCAATGGATTGAGAAAAGTAGGATCATACTTGTAGTTAAAATAAGCAAATTGCTGCTAAGAGAGGTCAAGTCACCTAGTCAAGTTTACACAGCTAGCAAGTAGTAGCTAAAACCAGGATTCAAATCCAAGTTCCACTTTTTTTCCAAATGCACAACACAGAAAAGAAATGTTATGAACCAAAGTAAACCTAATCATAATTTTTTGCTGCTTCCATCTCAAGATTTATTTATTTTAAATATGCAACTAATATTTAAAAAAACTATTAAGGAGTTTATGTGATTATTTTAGTGATAATATTTTATGTTATAGGTAACAAAGAGAAGAATTATAAGAGTTTATTGAACCAAGTTCTTTTTAAAGTTTTGACGTGGATTACCTTATCTAATATTTACAACCAGCCAATGAATTACATGGACTTCCCTGGTATCTCAATGGTAAAGCATCTGTCTACAATGCAGGAGACCTGGGTTCCATCCTTGAGTTGGGAAGATCCCCTGGAGAAGGAAATGGCAATCCACTCCACTACTATTGCCTGGATAATCCCATGTCCAGAGGAGCCTAGTAGGCTACAGTCCATGGGTCACAGAGTCGGACAAAACTGAGCGATTTCACTTTCACTTTTAATGAGTTACATGACGAACAAGAGTAATTGAGAGTCACATAATGAACAAACTGTGGCAAATAGTTAAATAACTTATCCAAGTTTCCTTAGAAAGTGAGCGATGAAGCTGAGGAGTCAATCCCAGGTACCCTAACTCCAAAGCCTGCCCTCCTAACCATAATTCTTTCCTAGTGGCCATCTTTGCAAGCCAGGTGTTTGCCTCACTAAGCTCCTATTTTTAATGTAAATGTGGGCATTTTAATAGCTCCAGAGTGTCTCCTGGTTATATACATGCACTTCTTCTAGGACTGATAATTTTGGGTGCATTTCTTTTTCTTCTTTTTTTTTTTTCTTTCTTTCTGCCACAGCTCATATCCCAGTAGGTCTTCCCTATGACCTAACAGACAAAAGTGAAAGAATCATACTCAGCTGTTGCCCTCGGCTTTTAGTTGCTACTCATCAACTGAACAGGCTAGAAGACCCCTCACATGTCTGGCCAGAAAACAACCAGCCTGAATTCCGTCCATTTGCACTCTGCCTACTGGCTTTATTGAGCCCTAATGAGATGACCTGGGAAGAATGAGAACTGTAGAATGTCACAAATTGAAGGCTACCTATGTCCAAGCAGAAAATACCAATTTACATATGAAAGCATAATCTTCTGTTTATACTTCAAAACAAGGCTATAATTACTCCTCTAAATACTATGCAGTTAGAGGCCATTAACGGCCATTAATAAGTAATATTCTCTTGTATTTCTTCTGTATATTGAAATTTCAAACCAAGAAGCAACACTTAGCTCATTCAAATTAATTCACATGTGATCCAGAACTTAGACTAATAAACATTTAGGTGTGAACCTCAATGTGAATGCAGAGAAGATTGTAGGGTGCATATTATTAAATTCTGTGTAAATATATTCCATATATTAAAGTTATAAAAGTTAAAAAAATTAAATTTCTGAATAAGGTAATTTGTATATACTCCAAACCAATCATCAAATCACATTTGATATTTTCATATAGTAGGAATACTGTAATTTGTAATAAAAATAGTTCAAGCATTTTCATACCCATCTAAGGATACATGCTCAGAAAGGTTAAAAAAAAAAAGATGTCCCTAAATACTTTTTGCTTAAGTATTATTCAAATAATTACTCATACTATCCTGATGTGGCTACTGGGCTTGAATCCTAGGCTGGCTTCTCTATGGGAGATCAGAGGAGTGTGAGCTATTCCTGATGCATAGTAGGAAGCCACGGGATTCAAACTGCCAGAAGTTTACCTACCGATGCAAAATTAAATGAATGAAGCAATTATAGAGCTATAGAAAAAGTGTATAATTAACCTTAGTATTCTTTCTCTCAGTTTGAGTTATTACCCAAATGGTTAGTTGGATTGAGCTAATGTTACCTTTAGAAGAAATGTTGAATATATTAATCCTATAGAATCATTAAAAATTTTATTTTTCTTAAAGGCATCACAAACGATTTTTTCATGATTTTTACAAAGAGGAGTGTAAAGGGACTGCCAAACTCCTACCTTCTAATGGACTTACTTGTATGAAGTGTATTAAATCAGAAAAAAATGTTAAATGATTTCATTCACTATCTGCTTTAAATATGTAAGTCTTCCTTATCACTGTCATATAAATAGATAGACAGCTAGAAAATACATAAACTATGTACTCACACCACACATACACATCACTGAATAGTAGAAATGATGGAGAAGGAAATGGCAACCTACTCCAATATTCTTGCCTGGAGAATCCCAAGGACAGAAGAGCCTGATGGGTTATAGCCCATAGAGTTTAAGGCGTCAGACACGACTTGAAGCTACTAAGGAAATGGTAACCCACTACAGTGTTCTCGCCTGGAGAATCCCAGGGACTGGGAAGCCTGGTGGGCTGCCGTCTATGAGTCACACGGAGTTGGACATGATTGAAGTGGCTTAGCAGCAGCAGCAGCAGCAGCACACATCTAGTATAATATATATTTGATTAACTGAATTGCATTGATTTTATTTTGACCATATCTATTTTTCACACACTCTGCTGAACTTCACTCCAGTCCCACAAGGTGCTTAGTCAAGCAAATTTTGTCTTTCTGACTCTGTACAAGATGGCATTGTGGGAAAAAGAAAAAATACTACAGGGATTAAGAGAGGACAAAGGATCTGTTCCTAAGAGGCCCGGGATCTGATTGATGTGACCTAAACAAATGAGAACCAGTCACAGAAACACACATATCAGAGTGCCAGGACTGAGGAAAAGTGCCAGGAGGAGAATGTTGGCAACTAAGAGACAGAGTTCCTGCCCCCACTCTGCCACCATGTAGCTGCAGGAGAGCCTTGGGTTACAAGCTTATTTTCTCTAATCCTTTCTTTCTAACTCTGGAAAACAGGTCTCAGCAAACCAGTGAGCCTCTACATTAGGCAAGTCTTTCTGGGCCATACCTACCTCCCTGGTGGCTCAGATAGTAAAGAATCTGCCTACAATGCCCAGGTTTGATCCCTGGGTCAGGAAGATCCCCTGGAGAAGGGAATGGAAACCCACTCCAATATTCTTGCCCAGAGAATCCCATGGACAGAGGAGCCTGGCAGGCTACAGTCCATGGTGTCGCAAAGAGTGAGACACGACTGAGCAACTAAACACTGTAGCTAGTGGGAGGCTGCTGTGCAGCACAAGGAGCTTAGCTCAGTGCTCTGTGAGGACCTAGGGCATGGTATGGGGGTGGGATGGGAAAGAGGCTCCAAAAGGGGGTGTATGTATACGTACAGCTGATTTACCTCATTTTACAGCAGAAACTAGCACAGCATTGTAAAGCAACTACCAGTCAGTCAGTCAGTTCAGTCACTCAGTCATGTCTGAACCCATGAATTGCAGCACACCAGGCCTCCCAGTCCATCACCAACTCTCGGAGTTGATCCAGACTCACGTCCATCATGTTGGTGATGCCATCCAGCCATCTCATCCTCTGTCGTCCCCTTCTCCTCCTGCCCCCAATCCTTCCCAGCATCAAAGTCTTTTCCAATGAGTCAACTCTTTGCATGAAGTGGCCAAAGTATTGGAGTTTCGGCCTCAGCATCAGTTCTTCCAATGAATATCCAGAACTGGTCTCCTTTAGGATGAATATGTTGGATCTCCTTGATGTCCAAGGGATTCTCAAGAGTTCTCTCCAGCACCACAGTTCAAAAGCATCAATTATTTAGTGTTCAGCTTTCTTCACAGTCCAGTTCTCACATCCATACATGACCACTGGACAAACCATAGCCTTGACTAGACAGACCTTTGTTAGCAAAGTAATGTCTCTGCTTTTGAATATGCTATCGAGGTTGGTCATAACTTTCTTTCCAAGGAGAAAGGGTATTTTAATTTCATGGCTTCAATCACCATCTGTAGTGATTTTGGAGCCCCCAAAAAGTCAGACACTGTTTCCACTGTTTCCCCATCTATTGGCCATGAAGTGATAGGACCGGATCCCATGATTTTAGTTTTCTGAATGTTGAGCTTGAAGCCAACTTTTTCACTCTCCTCTTTCACTTTCATCAAAAGGCTTTTTAGTTCTTCTTCACTTTCTGCCATAAGGGTGGTATCATTTGCATATCTGAGGTTATTAATATTTCTCCTGGCAATCTTGATTCCAGCTTGTGCTTCTTCCAGCCCAATGTTTCTCATGATGTACTCTACATACAAGTTAAATAAGCAGAGTAACAATATACAGCCTTGATACTCCTTTCCTGATTTGCAACCAGTCTGTTGTTCCCTGTCCAGTTCTGACTGTTGCTTCCTGACCTGCATACAGGTTTCTCAAGAGGCAGGTTAAGTGGTCTCGTATTGCCCTCTCTTTCAGAATTTTTCACAGCTTATTGTGATCCACACAGTCAAAGGCTTTGGCATAGTCAATACAGCAGAAGTAGATGTTTTTCTGGAACTCTCTTGCTTTTTTGATGATCCAACAGATGTTGTCAACTTGATCTCTGTTTCCTCTGCCATTTCTAAAACCAGCTTGAACATCTGGAAGTTCATGGTTCACATGTTGCTGAAGCCTGGCTTGGAGAATTTTGAGTATTATTTTACTAGCGTGTGAGATGAGTGCAACTGGGCAGTAGTTTGAACATTCTTTGGCATTGATTTTCTTTGGGATTGGAATGAAAGTTGACCTTTTCCAGTCCTTTGACCACTGCTGAGTTTTCCAAATTTGTTGACATGCTGAGTGTACCACTTTCACAGCATCATCTTTCAGGATTTGAAATAGCTCAACTGGAATTCCATCACTTCCAACTATACCCGCCCCCTCCTCCAAAAAGATAGGGGATTCTCCAAACACAAAAAGAAGTTTAAACAGTAAGCAGAGAAAACCTGAGCCTTATTCAAAGATGAAGAAATCCCCCTTCTTTATGTCACACACAGCCACACAAAGGACACTCTTCAGATATGGTGAACTGTTTGAGTCAAATCAAAATGAGTGTTGAGCACAAAAGCATTTTTCAACACATTGCAGAAAGTTCCTTCTTTTTCTCTCTCAGAACACTACATTCAAAATCTTCTCCTGAATATATACACATTTTATTGTGATTAGTGATGACGTCTGCCCTCCCCCAGCAAGACTAAGCTTAGTCTTTGTATTCTTGGTACATTTTAGGGATGAAATAAATATGTTACCTTGTGTGGTTCTATTTGTGGAGGTTAATAGATAAAAAAAGCACATATGATTGTCAATGGTTAATTTTGTTAATACTTTAATAATGCATGAAAT